>JAQFYD010001140.1:0-13418 GCA_034694225.1 Bourletiella hortensis
ACAGAAAAAAGCTTCTTTTCT
Organism: Bourletiella hortensis; assembly: GCA_034694225.1. NCBI lineage: Eukaryota > Metazoa > Arthropoda > Collembola > Symphypleona > Bourletiellidae > Bourletiella > Bourletiella hortensis. The sequence goes on from JAQFYD010001140.1 coordinate 22, forward strand.
TCCCTTGTAATAATAGTCCCCATCGTACAAGTGGGGCAAATCCAAAGTAAAAATTACATCAGAATCGTTCTTGCTCTTCCATTAAGGTTTATGCATGAGAATGGTGCAAGAACTAGGGGCGCGTGGCTTGAACAAGAAAAGCTAGCAGCAGAGTCATTGGGGCATACAAGGCAAGATGATCAGCCAGCGTAAAAAATCCAGCTGGACCCGAGAAAGCGTAACAACGTAGAGAGGGAAAGAAAGTGGAAATACCATGAGGGGAAAAAATCCGAGGTGAAAGAAATGCGGAACAGAATTATTACTAGCTTCTACCCCAACAGCCAAAGGAATTATCATTTTACGCACGTCTTACTTCCACAGTAAAAGATTCCGCACCGCCTTCCGACAAAAGTGCTTCTTAAAAAACTTGAAAATTAACAAGCCCACACTTTCTATGCTTATCTCTCTGGTGTACACCCAACCATGCCATCCGTGTCCGCGTCAACCTTCATCTCCTTCATAACACAATACCTCCACTGAAGAAACATGCTTTTTCATACCACTCATGATATACCTGAACACGAAGCCAGCATCGGTACAGGAAGGAATGAAGACGGAAAACTTTCTTTTGAAGGGGTGACCATAACTCCTGACACATTAGTTTTTTAAAAGCATTTCCGAGACGAGATACTGCAGCTGCATGAAATCTTCCATGGCGTCTAAAGTTTCGACAGATTCCAATGTGTACATTCGGGTACAAACTTGAAAAATCATATGTCAGAACTTACGGTCGACCCTGTACCTTCAGCAGCTACAACTCGATAAACTAAGAAAGGAGACGCAGGAGAGGAAGAGGAAAGGAGCAAATGGTTGCAATAATAATTATGATTACTTTATGTACTTCTCCCCTTCCAAATCAAAAACAAGTTTCATCTCTCCCACTTTTCCTATGCTCCAGAGCAAAGCTTGGCTAGACACACGCACAAGAAAAAGTATATGTAATACATTTACATCAAGCTCTAACAGGGCCAACGGGCCGAGCCATAAATTCCTGGAAATGACATTTGCGGAGGGATAAAAGCGAAGACACAAATTCTGTCGAACAAGAGGAAGGAAAAAATACAAAACTGATTCCGACAGACCATAATGCTATAACTTCCGCACATCTCTCAAAGCATAATAAAAACCCTTACGGTGCCCCTATACCATAATTTCCCCACGAGAGTAAAGAAAAGAAGAAAACAAACAAACAATAAAATACCCGCCTCCTCCACTATCAAACAACTCCTCCAAACATGGACTATTTTTGCCTTCACTATCCCCAAATATACCATATAATATTATACTCCCCGTTTCTCCTGCCTACCTCACACAATTATGAGAAACAAAAAAGAGAACTTTTTCACGTGCAGATAGATGAGAGACGCTAAGGTTTTGGGCTCAAGTCGGTCAAGACGCAATGCGGCCCCATGTTGCATTGCAGATTTCCACAAAATTCATACTCTTTCCAAATTTACCGATACTGCGTACGGCTACGTTCAGTAAGTGAAGGGAGTAATTGCAAAAAAAAGTTTCTTCTTATAAAAACATAGCAAGTTTGTGGGAAAAAACGAAGAGTAACCCAATAATAGAATGATTTGCGTCATTTAAAAAAGCTCATACATTTAGTCCGATCTGAGTTGCCTTGCAGTGTTTGTGTGCTACCATAGTCTAACCATATCTTTGTTTAGAGTCAAAAGGATAGAAAACTAGGGCAGCCTGATATGCCACTACTACTATACTACTATAGTAGCGTAGCAACTGGGGGAATGCTACTACTACTACTGATGATGACGATGATGCTGATTGCTCCTTATGCGGCTATGGATAGCTACAGTATTCAAATGCCTTCTCCTACCTGACCCAGGTTCTATAGCAATGGCCACACTGACTATCTGATGTTTGTGTGACTTGGTTTGTAAAGCTAAAGCACAAGGGAGAAGAGCGAGTTTTGATGCAAAGGACAGAATATTTCTAGTAGTGCTGTAGCAGCATTAGCCAGCATTGGAAAAGAGCAGAAGGGAGCATGAGAGTGTTAAATTTTCGCAAAGGATTTGCCAAGGTAGCCATGTAAGTGTGAGGTTCGTGCCGGTAAACCAGTACACGGCATGATCCTTGAATAAATTTTTAATAACACCGCTTTGGGAACCGCAACGAGAATCTTCAGTTTCCTTGGCGCTGGTCGAACGGAGTAAAGTAGCTGTGTAGCTGGTCTTCAGAGAAATAGTAGAAGCTGTATAGTATTGGCTAGTAACAGTAGTGGCAGCAAACAGCTGTAGTAGTATAACAGTAGTGCAGTCACATTAAAAGAGAAAATCGAGGAGCAAGTTACGACAACATTCTAACGTCCCACCGTAGTGGTCGGGAAAATATAGCAATTCAAGACAAAGTAAATCTAGTACGAAGGGAAATAGGTTGATGGCATACAGAGTGAGTCAGTATCGATGGTCAGCAACCCAATTATTCGTATAGAACTGCAAGAAATTACGAAAGTGCAGCTAACATATTATTAGCTCTCATGACTTATACCCATTAGATGACTCACAGTGGATATAATGGCGACATAATAAATGGAATTGCCTACGCAGATTTCCCCTCCCTTTTGCTGTCCATAACACCATAAGGATGGACTTGTTCCGTATTAAATTACTCTTTACGAAAACCTCTCTTCATCACAGCATAACACTGACGGATGGAGACGGGAAAGTAATAGATTTTCCTGTGGAGAGGTCACCTCTCGTACCCACCACTACCACATGACTCTCACTCAGTAGTCCAGCTCTCAGTCAAGTGTCCCCACCATGCACAAATGTATATACTATACTACAAGACCAAGTTCCTGCTCCGGACATTAATTATTGATGAATGGCAAGTGGCAGGTCTGTAAATCTGCAGTCCACTCTCTAAACTCTTGGCTAGCAATCCATGAATTCCTGATAAGACAATATCTATATTCCGAAGGAGAGCATCTCCCTTGCTCTCTCTGTCTCTTTCGCCACTTTCTTTCGCTTTCTTATTTTCCTCCTCTCCCTCTTTCTCTCTCTGTCTTCCACTAACTCGCTCTTACTCCACTCTCTGTTTCCTCCACCGTGTTTTCTCCGTCACCCGCTACATGTTCGCCACACCGTCTCTTTTTTTCCTCATGTCCACTGGACGATTAATCATCTAAGCGTGTATGCTATGTGCCTTTCTTTTTCTTTCTGCCAACTACTTGAGCAACTTTTATCTATGTGAATGCACTCTTTTTTCTCCTTTTCTATTCTCCTTTGAAAACTCTTGAACTGAAACTGTTTCTCTATTGTGCGATAAAACGGGAACCGACATCTGACCCTGAATAAGCAATGTACAGAAAAAATCCAGGACAGAAAAGCTTTCTAATTCTCCTCTTCCTCCAGCATCATAAACCCATTCTGATGTCCGTTTGTATTCTCCAAGGGTGACCATGAACAAACCAAATAAAGCTTACCATATTTTCCAGGATAGATTTCCGCCGGGGAGACCCGCTAGCAAGGACGATCCTCTTAGATGATAAATATTTTAGGATAGGAAGGATCATTTTTCTGTCACCTGTCTTGATCACAATGTAAGAACGCTACAAGGGAACCTGAAAAGGATAAAATGGATTTTTTTCAATCCAATCCCCATGGTCGAGATGGTCATACGGAATGACAGTCATGATTCTTAATCATTTATACTGAAATGTAAAAGCTCTTGCTTAGCGGACCAAGCTTGACGTAGGCACGTATGCTAGACTTCCTTACTGAGATCAGTCTGTGTCCTCTGTGTACAGCCAGCTTACGAGTAAAAGCTTTAAAGATATCAATATTTTGAGTACACATTATTCCGTGGCAGTTATCACCCTGTCTGGCCACAGTTACCGGTCTCACATTAATGAACAGTCGTCTAACAACTTTCGCCTTGAAGAGCACCATTGATGTGGCTATAAATTACTCAGGAACAAAGGATAAAAGTACCGTATAAACGCAATTCGCATCAACTGCCAAGTTTACCAGGTAATTTTGCCTCATCAATAGTCCTTACAGACTAATGTCACTGACCTGATGACACTACTGCCGAAATTTGAGCCTTAGTCAATACAAATCTCACTGTACACTTCTAGGCCAATCAACTTTGTAGAAGTTTCTCCTTCAATTAATACTTTTCGCTTTGTGTATGGTACGTGCATTGAGGCTAAAGTCTTACTAATTCCCAGTTTATTTCTGTTTTGACCTCACCTATGTCCGCGACCTCATCGCTTCCCTCTTCTGAATACCGCAGAACACACAATGCTCAGAACTATACATGCAAAACGAGAGAAAAGAAGATCCCGTGGGCAGCCATGTCCGTTCCATGTACATTTACCATCAACTTTAGTTACATGGACAAATTGTCTCGTTTTTCAGACAGAACCACTGATGGAAAGTGATTGAGTCACTATAGACACAATAATAGTAACTCAAAGTTGTAACTCAATTTTCTACCCTGATGATACCAAGTCTGAAGTTGCAGTTTCGTTTTCGACGTGTGCTGGATGAGAGTTACTACCGATTAAAGACTGTAACTCTACTACAATGCGAACAACAGGGCAGAAGTAGTAACTCCAACTAACTACTCAACCAAGAAAGTCCAGTGAAAAATAGCGACCCAACATAGGTCAACGAATTACATCGTTGAGAGTTACTACTTTTGTGCAGCTATAAGCAGGCAGTTCAGTTGAAACATGAAGCAACATTTACATCTGACTAAATTAAATACTCGATCAGCTGGATCCATCGCATGAGATGAGTTCTGCTGAATTAATGTTTCCGAAAATACAGTAAAAAACACAATCGCTTTTCCATTCTGCTTCACCTCACTGCCATAATATCATTAATTTCGGCTGCTTCATTATATTAAGAATACAACATTAATTTCAAACTGTTGTCAAGTCAAATACATCATCCGTAACTACTCATTAGCCTTGTACCATTCATGAAAAAATTCAACTGAAAAGCTAAATGTCATAATGAATCAACGACTCGAAGAAAACTTTGTTTTCGCCTTGGATAAAAAATGTTCTGTCTGTTCCATTCGTACGCCAAAAACTACAGTACATGGAAACAAAGAAATTACCTTAGTTACAAACACGAGTTCAAATATGTTGTCGAGATTTTCAACAACAATTTGGACAATTATCACTATAGGGACAGCGGGACAATATTCTTGAAAAGTATTTCAAAGCCGAAACTCGTTCATGAAGCGCGGATGAAATGATCACATGTGATCGTGCCAACTGATTCAGATTAATAAATTAATCACATTTAATCATAATTTCTCCGGTCTGAGTCTGAACAGACGAACTTAATTACTGACAACGAGGTCCATTCAATTCCCGCATCAGATCTTCACGTGGAGCTTGGACTGACGTCAGTGGAGGTGTGGGTCCAAAACCTTGAAAGGCATTCGTGATGACGGAGCAAAGTCATTGAGTGGGGGCGTAGAGCGGGAAATGTTTAAATTCCCGTCCACTTCTGCGGAAATTTTAATAACTTTTTTTAGATTTAATCTTAAATTAAATTATTTTCTCTCTATCCTGCAACTATAATTGGCAATCAGGAGGAGGGAAATGTACAAGTGAATTTATAAACGTGTCTCGCCGGGGTAAGTGCAATAAAGTTGAGCCTAAGATACAAATTTTTCTTGCGACGCAAAAAATTCTCAAGAGGTATTTCCGAAATTTGCTATTGGTTTGCAAACTCAAAACAAAGATAACACAAGGAGCTTACGTAGTGTCATTTGAGGTTGAACCTGATTAAACGCAAATAGTTCTCTTAGTCACGTTTCCGTTCATGTGTAACTTTACCTTACGGTGAGCTATGAATGTAAGCCTGAGGTACAGAAATTTACTTCGTTGTTACGAAGGAAACTGTAACAAGTTTGTTTTGGAAGCAGTAGTTTTTATTTGGGTTCTGGGTTCTTGATCGCTGTTGAGTGTAAGTGGACAGACTGATAGCGCTATAAACAATATGTAAAATTCTATGTGAATTATTTCGTTATGTGTATATATGTTTAATTGGCAGGTTCATAGTTACTTTGATTGTGAGTGGTACTTAGTAGTCCCACGGTGTTTGGTTATTTTAATAGTAAAAGTAAAATTGAAATGTGCAAAATTTTAGGGTTGCAAGTATGTGTGAAAGTATAACTGAAAATGGAATGGTCCGGTAGGAATTGCGATTTTGTCTGCGAAGGATGGGTATTGAGCATGATGGATTCGAACGTGTAATTGAAAATTGAATGATTGTTTACTTCTAGACGTTCGAGCGGGATGGTGAGAGCCGCAGGACGACGCAGCACCAGGAATCTTAAATTTTTCTATACAAGCCTTCGTAACCTTAGTTCTTACCATGGGTGTAAGCCGAGTAGATAGAGTAAGTGGTGCTGTTACCATGTGAATTCAGTCAAAAAACATGATAACTTAAGAGCTAATGTCATCGATTGACTATTACAGATTTACCGGAGCATAGTACTGAAGAAGTTTTTCAGTCGTGGTTGGGGTTCTCCAGAAAACTTGAAGCGTCTGTTTGAATTCAGGAAAATCATTTCTCAACGCGATGTATGCCTTCAACTAGTGGACGTAAAACATCCTATTGTGGTAGATAAAATTGTAAGTATCACGTCTTTGTAGCTTCTCTATTGATGCATGTACTTTGGTATTAATTTGTTCTTGTGTTGTACAGACAGACTTGTCAAAGTCGTCCAAGGTGATCGATGGCCATTTCACGAGCCCCTTCGTTGAACACATGCCAGGATTGTTACCCCCGGCCTCTGAAACAGCATATTTTCAACTTATTGTCCCAAAGCAATGGAAAACAGAAGAGAGGCCTATTGTTATTCACATGGCAGGAACGGGAGATCATGTGAGCGGCCTCGAAAATTTTGCGTTATCGTAGGAGTATGAGCAAAGTGATGATTATTCTGGCTTCATTTTTGCAGTTCTTTTGGCGTCGCAGAAACTTGCTGGCGAAACCGTTGTTGGCCGAAAATCATGTGGGGTCCTTGATTATCGAAAATCCTTTTTACGGGTTACGAAAGCCTGAAGACCAATAGTAAGATTATGCATTGAAAATGATTAGATCCTTTTTCAACTGTATCACAACTCATGTGTTTGAAATTACTTTCAGCCGTTCGTCCTTATTTCATGTTTCTGACATCTTTACAATGGGAGGCTCGCTCATGATGGAGTCCATCGCATTATTGAGGTGGCTGGAAAATGAAGGATATGGCCCATTTTGCTTCCATGGTATATCGATGGGTGGCCATGTAAGATTTTTCTATTGAAAACTTATGAATAATTTAACATGCGTAGCACAAAAGGTTGTTACTATTCTGTAGATGGCCTCTCTAGCGGCAACTAATTGGCCTAAACCAGCATCCGTCGCACCGTGTTTGTCTTGGACCACAGCATCAGGAGTTTTCACCAGGGTAATATTCGTAGTGATATGCACTAAATAATTTTGTGAAACTGTTAAGAGCGACGCACGGATTGCTGAATTGCTTCATACTCTTGCTTCTTTCAGGGTGTAATGAGTGGTGCTATCGACTGGGACTGCCTGGAGCAGCAATTTATATCTGATGAAAGGTTTCAGAAGGAATTAATTCCAATGGTTTTCAACAGCGTAAGTCCTCCCATGTGAGCGAGTACGAATACGAATAACGATAACGTATAATAGCGATTTTCATTCATTGTCGATTTATGTTTAGGATGTTTATCTGAATGACAAGAAGTTGGGTAAGCATCCCCTTGCAACCTCAGATATCCAATCTACAAGTAAGTTATAATATATTGCGCACCAAATGATTGTGATAGCTGCTGCTATCGTTAACAAAAAGTTGCATTTAATGCAGTCCTGCGGTTGCTATCCAATAAGTATGTCATATTGCCGGAATGGGTCTCCCCGATTATGCCTGGGAAATTGTTGACAAACGTGAACGGTTTGATTAAGACCCATGAAAAATGGATTCAAGAAAAACTCCAGTCTAAGGATAAACGTCTGCAAGCCAGACTGGAAGCCTTAGCGTTCATGCATGCTATTATGGATGAGTGTACGCATCTGAAAAACTTCGCCGTTCCCGTTGACCCAGAATTGGTTTCTGTCGTGGCCGCACGGTAATTCCCTCTGAAAATCCTCGATTCTCTTCGCCGTTTCTTACGTTTTCTGCGTTTTTGTATCTTCTAATAGGGATGATGCGTATGTTCTTCGCGATGATGTAACTCCAATGGAAGAAGTTTGGCCCGGCTGTACGGTAAACTTTACGAACTGCGGTCACATATCCGCCTTCGTCTTATATCAAGTTCATTTTCGGTGAGCATAGCCAGTGATATTTGCTTAGTATCCGCTCGATGGCTAAAGAAAGCAGCATTACATGTATTATTTTTTTTCAGGCATGCCATCGTTAACTCGCTGAATCTTCTTCGTGCCAAGTACAATTTAGATGGAAGCAAGAAGACTCAAGTTTCGTTGAGCTCCGGAGGAAGTACAGACTTGAATAATATTGCATAAATGCAATTTGTAGTTACTAGTGGAAGCTAAATGTTTGTGATACGTCGGAAAACCAAACTGTCTCGTAGAGGAAGATGGAAAGGTGACGAAACTCTACGCAACTTTTTTCAACTGATTTCACGGAGGAATGTTTTGCAGCCAAGTATTCTGTTATGCAACTCGAACATCTGCTTACATTCCTCTTGCCATCTTCTGCAGCTCGTCGTCAAACCTTCCAGGTCACCCGGTTTGTTGTTTGCTTAAGACAATGCATTTTGAGGGTTTTTTAGTGGCTCATTAAAAAATCGCATCATCTTGGCCTATCTCTTATCCTGCAGAATTTCTGACTTTCAAATGATGAATATGAATACACTTAGTGAACAATCTTCCGACGGTGCTCGCAGATTTTATCTTGTAGATCAATATTTTTGTAATCACTCACCAATCTCAATTCTTTTGAGCTGAGAGAGCTGAAAAAAAGTACTTTTTTGAGGTCGGCTAAAAGTCTCGACTTGAGGATAGGCCATTTTTGCTAACGTTTTTCTATCGATTATCCTTCACATTTGGTATCGCTCTCTCGACTGAAAGGTACACTAAGTTATTGAGAATGTGGTGTCAGATTTATAAACTGAGGCACAGTTTGACGTCCTATTAGAACGGTACCGGGACTTGACAGAGGGGCTAAAAGTATGAGCTTCGTCTTTGCTATGTTAAACTTTATACAACCACCTCACCTTACTCTTTCCATCTCTCCTTTAGTAAGTGTCTGCCACCATGACCATTTAGGGAACCGGGTGCTCCACCGTACAGTTTGTATTTAACTTTGTAGTAAATAGCTTTAAGTAGCCTCACTTGGCCTTAATAAGTATCCTGTAAATAATGGAGTTTCAGCTCAGTTTGAGTAGCTATGCAACTAACTGCCGAATAAGTTTTACCAGGACGGCGAGCTACATTCATGCAGATTTAAGTTAATAATGGAATAATGTAAAATGCAAAATAAACCAACGATAATCTAGAATAGATTTAAGAATTTAGAAATAGCGACAACATGGCCTTTGAAACACTGGCCGTGCATCTTGTAGTAATTAGTATATAATCTTCATGCTTACAGGTGTTCTGAGACACCTGAATCTGACCGGATCCATTGTAACAAATCGAGATTGTCTGATTAGGCAAAGGGCCTTGTAGTTTCCCTGATGCTTCTTCTTCTCGTGCACAAATAACTTACCGGTTAGTGACTACGAGTTCGAATGGCTGACAATTCAGAGAAGAATGTCTTAATTATTACTGTTATCTTACTCATCCATATTGGGTGAGATATTGTTACGAATTTTTGCCGCTACCTGGCATTACATGTAAATTTTGTGGCAGATTATAAGCGTAAATAAGCAGCTATATGTTACCATTATTGCATCCTAGAAAGGATTTCATTGAATATGTCTCTGTTGCTAAGCAGTCGGTGTGATTGCCTTAAGTTTATTGCGGAAGGCATGAAAGGAGTTATGTACAGCAATGCTAAATGAGAACACTAACTTTAATGCAGCTTCGTTATTATTTAGCTAAACACAGTTCAGGACTTCTTTATTCGTTCCCAAGGACGGTGTATAGCAACGATACAAAAGCTTGTAGGGAAACTATCAACGCATTTTTGAATTGTCACATATGTGCTACAGCTAATAGTGCAACCATAGCATAAGCGCCGTCGTAGAAAGCATCAGTTCCAAATGGTTGAATACTTTGTGAATTTAAAGGAATATTAAATGCAAAAGCCATGAGTTCGGGGGTATTAATAGTCGCTGTCCCTAGAGCGAATTCGCCTTCGCCTAAAGTTGGGACTAAAACAACTATGGTATATTAATGCGGAGTAGTTCACATGAAGAGAGAATATTCACAGCAGTGCCCAGTATTTTGTGTCGAGTTCTTGAACTCTGTATTCAAATTCTTCTGATTACCTGAAAAAGTTCATAGCAGATGTGAATACATTGGCATAGTTTGTGCAATAGAGATATGCGGAATAATTAGTATCTTCCTAGGGATCAGTATGGTCGATGGAATAAGGAATCTTTTTATGGTACGATCGCAGATGGACTCATCCCTTGTTGAAACTCCCAGTCAGCCTGACCGCAAGTTAAGACTTTATCGAACAAGTTTGAATGCCTCCTTTCCCTAAAGGTACATAGCTACTATAATCTTCTGCTGACTCAGGAACGGTTGCTGTGTTCTTGACGCTGACGAACAAACTCTCAGAGCTTAGACAGCAACCAGAAGATGATGCACTTTTGCTGCTATGGTTGCTATGGAGGAAATCATCGTGCTAATGAACAAATCTCACTCCCAGCAGTTGGCCTTTACACCTGGCTTCATCAACTTAAACATCAATTGTATGCACATACTAATGCGGCTCTCAGTCTAGATTCAAAATATCTTGTTTGTTAGCCAGACTGACTATGTTGTAACAAAAGGACCCTTCTGGTAGTATTGATCAGTATGCTCATTCTACATAATCTAGGTCGCAGTAAGCAGTTTGCAGTGGGTTGGTCTGTCAGCAGGATCAAAAGTATTCACCGTACTGCAGTAAAAATTAGATGCTCCTTGCACTTTTCCGTTACTTGAACTTGTTGCAGTTAATTATTATTATAACCTACGGTTGAATCAAGTCTGTCCGTGCTACAATTAAATTCGCAAATAGTTTCGCCGCGGCTCAAGACCAGTCTCCCTGCTATGCTTAACTTGCGTCTCATTATTCACACAAGCGTTGAATTATCAAAGGACGACAGACAGCGATAGATATGCTTTCAGTGACAGCTTCTGATTTTGTTGCCGTCGGGTGGAAATTTAGAAGCGAGAATGTTACACGTGTGTTCCTTTCACAAGCCGGACAAACCCGTAACATTAGCTGTGTTTAATGCATGAAAGGACGCGTGCTTCACGTATTGCTTACCGGTGTTCTTTGCTTCATCCAATTTTCACATCGTTCGAGAACAAATTAATAATCTTTCGCTTAGAAAATAGTTCCGTTATGAAATTCCCGATACTTTGGATCATGGCTGTAACAGCTTTGTTCGTGGCATACCAAGAGTTGATACCAACTGGATTCCATTGCCTGCATCTTGTTAGGCTGTAGACATGAGGATAAACCAGCTCAGAGATTTTCTGCTTCAAATATATGTATTTGGTCCTTAGGACCTGTATTATTTTCCATTCTCAATGCACAAAAGCAAGTGCAACGATAGGGGTGTGGCTGTATATGAATTCAAAAGACCAGCTAACTTGCTGGATATAAATAATAATTCATCCCGATGTGGCATCATGTAATGAGAATTAAAACCCAGTTTCTTTTGCACTTTCGTTTGCCCGCGATCGCTCTGTAAATCTACATAAATCATTTTTTCAGCCTTTTGTTGCCATATCGTCATTGTTTGCTCGTAGCTTGTTTCATTTTTTTTAGCTCGTCCTTGATTTACGCTTTGCAGGGAAAATAAAGAACATTAGGTTAATTTATGAAGTCATCGCCAGGAGAGCGATATATGTGCCGGACGCCTTAGCTACAAATACTCATATCAACACACCGGATCGGTTTAAGTTCACAGTAAGTTTAACTTCTACCCAGCCATGACACGACGAAGTATCAATTGGCAATTGACAGCACCCATCGTGAAACTGTCAGCACTATGCCAGCAGTCAATGTAAGGGTCATCATAGCGTCATAATATTAGTGCACACACATGAGTTTGAACTACAACCCTCCATATCCTCCGCCATCATGATGAGCTTCGCATGCAACTTGTTGAAGATTCTTAAGAGATTATGTCTAGCAGTTTTGTTAAGGACGCGTTGTCAGCTAAGTAAAGAAAGTACAAGTACCTTGTGAGTGTATTTTTGGACAAAAATGCACCTTAATGGGCATTACTTGAAGGACTACTGTTTCTCACTCTCCCTTCCAACTGATAGGAGACAATCAGCCACTAAAAATTTCCCAGAGTTGATAATTGATTGAAAGGCATTGAAAAGCGAGCCACTCGATCCATTTACGGTCCCCGTTGGGCGCACTCGTGATAGAGATTTGATAGCTATGGTGAAAAACGCGACAGTCCAGACGACCTGGACAGAAAATTCTATCTTTCCTTGATCATCATCAACCCCAGCCGTCCTTCCACCAGACCATATTCACTCAACTTCTAGCTAAAAGATAGCAAATGCACTCATTGCTCCACTCGCTCCAAGGCAAGAGCAGCATATGATACACACTTGCCCCAATCACAACCTGAAATGTGATGATTGTACATAATATTCTAAGTCGCATCAACAAGATCATCAGAGTGTTCCGGCTCTGTCCTTTAACTTGAAGATGATCATTGGTCATTTAACTCTTAAGTCATCATGTGTCGTCTCATCATCAACGATATAAATCCTCATCCAAGAGCAACAATGTCCACATGATAATACGAATGAGGGTATGCCTCTCCTTACTATGTACTACCTCCATACCGTTTTCAATCCATCCTTAAGAAGTATGAAACCGCTTTTTTGTACCATGTATGTAAAGGTAATTCACGTAAGTATCACCATTTCCGAATTCCAGCTTTTCCACAGATGCATAGCCCAACTGCCCAACACCACCCACAAAAGCTACTGACGATAAGAACCACTGTATAAAAGCACACATGATTTGATTAGGCCAAAAAGATTCGTTCTTATCATTGCACCTCATTACTATTACGCAATAAGAACCTCAGATAGAAAAAGTTTTTCTGCTGAATACGCACCATCAACATTGTGTCTTCAAGAGTAGTATTTTGCACAAACTTCCAGCGTTCCAGCCATATATCAAATAGGCTGGCATATATTAATTATATTCCA
>JAQFYD010001141.1:0-13416 GCA_034694225.1 Bourletiella hortensis
TGCTGGAACTTATACTAGTGTCCAAAGCATATCATTATGGTTGATTGGAAGCACTCATTAAAATGATTATTACGTATAGATTGGAATAAAAATGCCGAAAAAGGTTAATTAAGACAAAAAATTGCCTAATCAAGTGCAAGTTTTCAACTGGAAGAGAATCCTCCTCCTTTGCATCCATTACATATGCATGAAGACGATGAAGAAGGAATAACTAAGGTGGGCGGCTTGACCGAGCTTGCCTCTGAACATATGAGGAAAGGATGGAGCAATGTCAGTCAAAAAGTTGCCAATAGCCCGTAATATAGCCAATTTTCATGTTTTCATCCCATAATTCTATCACCTTGCTCCTTCCTTTCATGTATAATGATCAAGAGTTTGATAGGAAACAAGAGATGATAGCAAGGCTAAACACTTCTCTCACACACCTTGATTCCCCTCCGCTCTGTAGTAGTAGTGGTGGTGGTACTAATGCATGCAATAATCCCATCTACAAGTAAATAAATGGCGAAAAAATATATACCCGGTCGAACCTGATATTTAAATAAATAAAATGCAAGGGAGATTAAAAAAATATTCAGCCATATCCATTCTAAAATGTTGCAGCAGCCAGCAACAGCAACGACAACAACAACGAGGGATGAGAGGAAAAGACAGGGGAAAGGACGTGCCGGTTACATGTGTACAACTTCGGTGCAATTTGCCATTGCTGGCCATGTAAATATTATTCAGTCTTTCCTGCCTATGATTCTAATGTAATTATATTCTACATGGAATCAGCTAGCAAATTATTATCATCATCATGGCATCGTATAAAAGCAATACGACCAGTTTTTTCTGATCCTACCACCGACTAAGCTTTTCCGAATTTCAAAATTATGCAAATACTACTTTTCCCTGTGCTAAAACACAGTGTAATTCTAGCTACACGCATACACCTTAGTGGTAAGTTTATGCCTTCTCAAGAGTTGTTTTACTAGTAATTCCTTTTCCCTGTCAGTTTGATACTGTGATAGCAACAGTTGACTATAATGCCAAGTAAAATCCATCATTTTGTGACTGAAAAAAAAAATTTCTGTCTCCTCTCTTGCACAAAGCCGAATAATGCAGAAAGGAAGGGAAAAACAATGATCATACAAGTCTGTGTTACATGTGTCAAGGGAGTAGCAGGTGGCAAGCAGAGGGCATTATCATGACAATTACCATTTACCTAGCTCCAGGATCCTGCTTGGGACAGTAGTGTCCGTCTCTTTGATGTAGCAAAAGATACTGGAGAGCACCCAAGTATAATAATTATTTTGCACGTCGCTACAATATGAGTGTAGTTATTGTAATGCTCAGTTCAGGCTGTGTTTTTCAGGTAAAATTTCAAATTTTGAGGATGATTCTTGGTTGGATGGAGGAACCAACGGAGCAGGTTTACTGGAAAATTTATGCTCATGCAAAGACGCATCGTAGAAGTGCACGCTACAAGACATAACGCACCTATGGTGCGTCTACAAGCCATACCATCCTGTTTACTTGTTATTATCAGCTGGACCACCAAATTCTTATTGCTTTGCCAGTTGTGATGTAACACATGTGATAGCCGCACACATAGGAACGATTAGCAGTCAAAATGAGTCTACATGATCTACACAAATGCATGGAGTCACCAAATTAATGTTTAATTCATGCCCAGGAACACATCCACTCTCAGTTGCTGTTGTGCACATGCAATTCTTAACGGGAGAGGAATCTCAGCTAACAGTTCGAAGCATTCGGCTCATTCCTATCGTTTCGTTCTGATCTTGGTCATCATAAGATTCTACGAATGTGTGCAACCCCATGGATACCTAGTTTGAGTACCATAGATCTCTGTTGGTTAGAAAATGATAAATGGTGACATAAATTCATGATTTAATGGAGAAACACACGGGCCAGTCTCCCTTTCAACGCCTGCTGAGAATCCCAAAATTTTTCTACCTCTCTCAATGAACACCACCATCAAAAAGTTCCGTGCTTATTAGGCACACCATGGTTCTTCACACTGGACTTTTGAACATGGTTCTTTTAATCCTAACAAAAGTAAGTGTGTGGAGGACCAAGACGAGAACAACAACAAAAATGGTTACACTACATTAAACCAGTCGTGAAAATTTACGGATGGACCACATCAAGAGAGTACATTCCAGCTTTATACTTCTTCTTGCTGTTACCAATTTAGCCGGAGCCAAGTAGTATTACGATAAGGATGATAATAATGGTGATCGACATGTTCATGGCTAATGCAGCATCATAGTAGACTCTTGCCTCGAATCATTATAATAGCATCAAATGCCCATGTATGTGATGGCGGATCTTGTACCCAACAACACGAATCATAATGATGATAGGGAAAAGAGTCAGGATGATGGGTAGAGATACCTGGCCCGGCTGGTTTGCATTGTACAGCTTAACATTTAAGGTTACGAAAATATTTCAATTCACATAATAAATGTGTGATGCGAGCAAATTCTTTAAATCTGCGATGAGCGGTGAGCCATGCTAAACATATTTCGCCTGGAGGAGGAGGAACATACCAAATTAAAATATTTAATGAAGAGAAGAAGAAGAACTTGATGCAAAAATCCCACACACATGAACTTCTTTAGACAGCAAGCACCTGTCCTACGTCATGACCACAGCAGTGGACTTGTTAATGAAAAACTCATCACCTCCGCTCTCTCATCATCCTTTCTGTGTTTCTAGAGTGAGAGTTGTCTGTGTATCTGTCTGTGAGATTGAATGGTTTCCGAATGGTACACACATGGACATACTCAAGCATGCTTTGCGTAGGGATATGTGAGTTAATGAGAAAAACAATGCTATGGTGGTGGCCGTTATTTTGACTAATGTAATTTCTCACCTCTAAGTTCGTTGTCCGCATGAAGAAATGAGACCGGAATGGATATCTGTTTCCCAGGCACTCCACAAGGCCCATACTGAACTGTCCAAGGTTTATCAATAAAAACCGGGTGGTCTCCTGTTACTGATATGTCAGCCGAACTACTCGTCTGATACGTTGCGGTTGACACTTCCTGCTCTTGCCCACCACCACCGGTGCAATTGGAAGTTGCCCAATTGGATGGAAGTAATATGGACACGGATCGGAAATAGGTCTGCCCATTGGTCGCAGTGTAAAGGAGATCGGATGTACGCGTGATCAAGTCCTGCAAAAATACAATTAATACAAAAAATTAATATTACTTCCACCATAATTCAATGCTAACCACTTATCACCGTGGGTACAGCAACAACAACATCATACACCCAGCTGAAGCTGATGGGAAACCTTTGATGTGCAATTGAGGAGAAACTTATTGCCTGTTCGCGGTTCAAAGGCCATTGCTTCACATTCACCGCCTGTTACTCATATCTGCTCACTGCTGCTTCCTCGTCTCATATATTTCCCATGTAATTATGTTTAATATACACGCGGTAACTACAAGGCGCTAATAATGACAACAATAATGAACGAATGACAAATTGTCTATGATCCTCCACATACATTATTTGCATCTTACACGCGACATCATCATATGGCATCCCTGGGATAACCCACACAGACACAAAAGACAGCCACTCTCTCACACAACTGCTTTATTGTTCACTTGTTTTGAACAACAATAATTTTGCCATCTTGAATTAGTAACGACGCCACTAGCTAGTCCTCTCGTCCTCCTTACAGGTACAGCTATTTGCATACATATAGACAGACATACACTCACACACACAGATGAGGACCACTTACTTACTTGACAGCCATTTTAATTCTTTACTGAGCATCTCACAGTGGGACGTTTCATAAATAAACTCTCGTCTCTATATGCTCTTCCCATTCATTGAAAAATGTACAATTTATACAATTAAATTAAATGGAAATAAAACAACCCTTCATAAAAATAATGATGGTACCTATATACTACCTACAGCTAAGCCTTATGAACAATGACTTGTATGCAATGAGACTAATGGCCCCGCTTTATGTGAATAGTCAGTGAAAATAGTGAATAGAGAATGGAATAGTTACGTGCCTGCCTACACACACACATTAGGAGAAAATATCAGTTCCCAGCCAGCACAAGCAGGTCATAGCTATACACACGTTGCTCAGAATGCCGGAAAATCCGCAGAGAAAATAGTATGGCATTCTACTGTGATGCTGAAGAAAAGCATTTTAAACTAGGTTTATGTTGTCGCTAACCTAAATCACTGTGGATTATTATGAGGAAAATAATTATCTTGGTGTATATATAGAGAGATGCATTTTTGTCTCATCATATAAGGATGACACATAAGGAGGAGTAGCTTTTCATCAAGGTTTTTGGACTCTGAATATGGGATCGTGACACGGGCATTACACAGATTCCATGTCACTACTACCACATCTACATTGACCGTCTTCACAATGGCAAGAATACCGTCACCTGCTGCTCCTTCAAAGAAGCATACAAAAGAGTTCCTCATCCACTCACTTTTCACAAGTCACTCTGGAAATCCTTTTCTTAAATGTATTCCTCCATCACTCGTCCCGTCCGTCAGTCACTCGGCCAATCAAATACAAATTTCCCTCTGCATGACTCTTCTATTTCTACAGCCGTAGTAATAATAAAAGTGTACTATAGAGCTACGCACAAAGGTAAACACGCATATGGCCTCCGAGTGCATAAAGAGAGTTTTATGGCATCCAACTTTTTTTTATGACTTGCCATTAATAGTGGCCAGGTAGGCTGAAAATTTGTACGTGCCAAATGGTCCACTACCCGGATCAAATCCGTCTGCTTGCCTTGTATATCACCTGGGAATGCACATTATGGAGAGTCATTGTTAGCATCTCGTGACTTTTCCTTCTTGCGTTAACTCACTTTAGAAAGGTTGACAAAACGACAATTCATCAACATATTGTCAATATGAACGAACAACAATGTGTCCAGCAATTTTGATACGGCTCATCATGACCGGGCGCTCTAAAAGCTTTAAGTAATAAAGAACATGGATTTCCAGACTGAAGAATGGATATGGATGATGATGAAGCCAGCTGGACAAATGCATTTCCAGTAATGCTACAACTACTACAACAACAACAGCGGATCATTACATTTTCCTAATCTCCTTCCCACATCAATCAATCCATAATCCCGCCAGCATTATTATTTGCACTTAGACTCTATGGGACAGGTAGATGGTAGAAAGGTGAGGCTAGCATGTAAGCTATATGCTGGTAAAGGATCAAGGTTTTTGTTCTGTTGTTGTTACGAGACCCGTGTGTAGTAGAGGAAGACTCATAACAATGACAGAGAAAGGGAGATAAGACCTGGACACATTATACTTGTCACGTTTTGTCTGTCTGTCCATGAGGGATGAAAACACTGGAGGCTTGTAATTCCTAATTTATAATTGTGGAAAATTATTATTGTGAAATGACGCTAGAAAGTCACACTAAACTGCCCCTGCTCCTGGTTCTTCTTGTCCTCCCTTGTTCTTGTGACACCTACTGTGGCGACTCCAGCCTACTGCAACTTACTACTACCTTCCATCTAAAGTCACAGATGACATTTAAGATAACCGACAGACAGGCCTCGCCTTCAATAATAAATATAAACTACACAGCTACAACTGCTCCACCATTTTCACCTTTAAGTCACTTCTAAAGTATTTAAAGGCATGTTCAAAACAACCTCATCTGCTTCCTTAAAATTTCCATGCTTCTAAGTACACTCAAAATTGTATCCTCAGCTCCTATGGAAACGGAAGAACGACAAACTGCAGTTAGTATTATCGCAATGAAGGAAGTAAACTTTTCTTCCTGCAATGTACTTAATCCTGACTGAGTCAGTGAGTCAGTAACCTGTAGTCTGTAGTACGTAAAGAGATAATAAGACTACACACATACAAAAACATACAGCGACGGGAACAAGAAGATTTTTTTACTACAGTTTTCCTGTCACTTTTCTCACCTGAAAATTATGAATATTTCATACGGACGATGGCCATAAACTTGCGTCCTCATTTACCTTACAGGTGTGTACTTTCATGTAGCCTGTCTAGCTTACATGTACATATTACAACACTACTAGCTACAACCGCCACATCTCCCTCCAAGCAAAAATCAAGCCACAATCCTCCGCTATAGCTAGCTAACTCTGTGAATCATCTCCATGTTGTTCTGTGGTTAGATTCCATCCCGTCTTCAGAGCTACGGTAAATCCGTGTGTGCCCATAAAGAAGTCAGCTATTATTACCATCATCATTATGTTATACACCAACTGTGTCAAGTCTAACTGACTCAAGAAGACATTACTACCACTACTACTGCATAGCCAACTGGAACCGTCTCCCAGGCTCAATCCTTCTTGTTCTTTTCTTCCTGCTATCATTACCACAACTATACCAGTATAGTATAATACAACAACTACTACTGCGGCCATGCTTCCAACAAAACAAGACCCCGATGAATGAGGAGATGAAGAAGAAAAAAACTTTATGTCTTTGCCCTTGCTGTTAATTCACAGTTGTCGACGAAACACATAAACTGTGTACAGTGGAACAGATAATAACCAAGAACATGGACCATCATCTTCCTATACAATACAATAGAGCAAACTAAAGGGTATCCTATAATTTCTTCATTTCCAACACAATAAAACCCTTGAGATGCTAAGTTTCACACACAAATACAGTCCACTATCCTGCTACCTACAACAGCAGCAACAAAATATAATGAAGATATTCCTCCCATCCTTTAACACATCTCGCCATCTTCGTCGTCGTCCTTATCATCATTATTATATTCCTTCCGAGAGTCTGAGTCAGTGCCATCCAGTAAAAAATATTCCCCTTTCCATGGCTATTACTACCATCATCATTATTATATGATTCTTCATAAGTGGGAACAACATGTCGTTGGTGAAGATGCTCTGTTTTTATTATTCTTTAGCACCTTAAGTCCCCGCTCTACACTTGTTCCATCGTAGCTATACTAGCTACGTCCTTCTCCTGCTCCCAACTCTCGCATCCAACTCTGCCTTAAGACATATATGTGATAATTAACTTGAAAAAAATACGAAAAAACTCTACAGTTTCTCTGCAATAAAAGCCAAAATGAGTAGAAGCAGAGCCTTTCCAAACAAACCTATTATTATGATGATTATTATTAGTAAACAATTTGTACAGCTTTTGACTCCTTTCTTACACATTGAGGCGTACTTCCATAAAGACATAAAAGTGGATTTCCCTGAAAAAATCTGAAAAAAGCTAGCAAGCAAGCTCATGCCGTGCCCTTTCCTTTTGACTTTCACCGCTCTTATCTTACTGTTTATGGTGCAACGATAACAATAATTTCTATAGTGAAGCGGAAGCACCGCATGCGAGTGTGACTGCAATGGTGTTAATCAGTACGTCTGATCATAAGGGACACATGTGGCAGAAAGATCCTCCATATGAATTACGATATTTAGGAAGACACTGATAATAAATAATTGACAGAAAGAGCCATTTTTCCTACGACATGTAATGTGCGTTTTCTTCAAAGCAGAGCCATTTCAATTTAGCACTTGACTGTCATTCTAAATTATGCCAAACGAATGGCTCCGTACAAACGCAGTAGTCGCACAGATGCACGCATAAGAAACACACTTTGTTTATGCTCGTGGAATCCACATATTTTCTGTATCAACGCCTTTTCTTCCACAATTTGTTACCTCTTTGAAAAATAATCATAACTACTGATGACTGACTGTGACTGAACATGTTCCGCCCTCAGTGTTTTTATTTAACCAGAAAAATTTGGGGAAGAAAAGCTAGTATGCAAGGGATCGTGTGGTATTCCTTTGGGGATGTATAAATAAAAATAATTATTATTAATGTACATTAACTCTCAGTTGGCCTCACACTCATTTCAATGCTGAACTCGGCATGTTTTCCCACAAGAATACGGAAAAGGTGGATAGAATTCTGGCATAATTCATGCTAAATGACCCACACTGTCTCTCATAATAATCCTACGCGGAAAAACCGGGAGGGGATGTTCTCCATTGCATTGCATTATTACTATTGCTGCCCTTGGAGCCCACATTATAACTTTCCTTCCCTCCTTCCTTCATATCATGATCATTCCTGGAGAAGTCTTGGGGTGTAAAATATATAGGGTTTGGATACACACACATGCAAGGAGCAACAACTGCCCACTACCTGTTGCTTTCTTGCTTGCTGCTCATAGCCTGCATGTGTATCCAAGAATGGCCAGCGGCGGTCAGAGTTTGTTAAAAATATCAGTGAATCTTGATGGTAAATGTGTAGGAAAAATTAGAATTTATATTCGCTCCTGCTTGCCTCAGACTCCCTCCTCCCAAATAATATGGAATCCCTGTAGGGCCCACTAATTCCTCTCTCTCTCTCATTCTGAGCATTTGCCATAATTTGTGAGCGCGCAACAGCAGGGTAGTGTATCCTTAGCTACAGCTACAGCTTACGTCCATATCTATGACATAGGGCATCCACTGAAACCAATAGACCCTTAAAATGACCTGACGGTGAATCGTCCTTCACAGCATGTGCCTGACACCATTTGGAGATAGACGAACCTTGAGAGTATCATTGCTTTAAGGAAGGAACGAACATTTGGAAAAAAGGAGTACTGAAAGTGACTCTCATTCCCACTAATTTCAGTTTGCTTCAGTTATGTTATAGTATTTGTTCCATTCTTACAACTTGCACTCCGCTTGAGGTCTTAAAAGTCAAAAAAGAGAGAAGAAAACCCCAAAAAGTAACCCATAGTGATCTCCAGTCAATATCAGTTAAAGAAACTAAATAATAATGGTTGAAAAAATAATGACGAAGGCTGGGCGACAGCTGACACAGGCACATAGTGCTATAGAAGAAGAAGAAGAATAGAGAAATGGCGTGAAATAAATGTGAAATGGTGAGATAAATACACCTACCCTTGTCTATCTTTCCTAACTTTTGCTTCCCTTCTGTCCCTTATTTTTCCTGACATCTCTCAAGAAAACAGTACGTGGTCTGCTTCTATACAGAGAGTCTCTATACAAGCTTTATATGCTCATGCCCTCCCTTAGCTAAAAGGCAGGGCAGTCTATTGATGGCTTGCCATTTTGTGGAAACTTTAATACACTTGACAGAGGTTACTTCATTGACTCGGAATAATAGACTACAGACCATTGTCTTCTATTGTTCCCAATTTGTAAGTCCCTATAAGAGAAAGAGAGTGTGCCTTGTGAACAAATCTCTCTGCTGGACATCCTATTACCACTTATAACTGTACAGTTTCAAAGTCATCGTCGTCTTCGTCCTCTATAGAACACATAGAAACAAGCTCCGAAAAATAAATTGCTTGCTTTTCCCTAACAGCTGGTCAGCTTGTGTCCGTTTCGTCGTCGTCGTACTTAGTAAACAGCTCCATGTCATTCAACTGAATTTGTCTCAAATGACAGTATGCCTCGTGTCTTGTTGTCGATTCCTCTCGCGTCTTACCACCGAGACACTCTTCGTCTTCTAACCAAATCAGCTTGCTTACTTATGCATGTAGAAAAATATAATGTTGATCATTTAATCCTCCTTGCTAAAAGTCCCAATGACTTGCTATCGTCATCATCATCACATCACTACCATTCCTCATCCATCTTTTTAAGCCAAAACTTTTTAAAGTGGTTAAGATCCTGCTTGCTTGCTAGCTGGGGATCTCTCTCTTCTCCGGCTTGCTGCCAGCAGCTCTTTTCCTATCCTTCTCTCCCTCATCTCTCGTCTCAATGGATTTGAATAAATTTGACATTTTCCAGCACCGTATACGGTATTCCGTTGGCAGTGCAATTCGTATAACAACTACTTATTCATACCATCCTGTCGTACATTGTACTTTATTGCCATTTATCTTTGTTTTGGCTAGCTCGGGGCAGTTGAATTGCTATACGCAAGTGAGCGAGCGAGCGAGCAACACCTCACACCCTCCTCTTTGCAACAATTATTATTATCATCATTATTATATAAGCAAAAGATGTAACTTCTCACAGCATGGCTTACAGCATATCACACCTTTCAATCTCTGCATTAAATCAGCTTGCTTATATATTGCACTTCATCCTTTTGCTGGCTTGATCCTCCATTTCTGCTGCAACTACTTCTCCTCCGACTTTACATTATTATCATCTCCCTATATGAGTTCATATTATTATTATGGAGAACGTCCCTCAAATCATAAAGAAAAATGCATGTTGTTCTTGTAGTATTTTACCTACAGTTCAACCTGACCGGGCAGACAATTTACGCGTTGAGTGTGTGTGTGTGTGTGCGTGTGTACGTGTACTGTATATTACGCTACCTTCGCACAAATCAGAACAATGACTGCTTGATGTTTTAATGCGTGGGTGGAAGGTTCCATGCACTTGATTATTACGAGGCATTGACCATAATGTACAAGTCATGAAGGAGTGGAAGTAGTAACGTAAGCTACAGCTTTGCTATTCTTAGGACAGACAAGGACCAACCCTGATGGCTTCTGATCAATTTAAATTAAGGTAGCTGCAGCGGTTGTACTGACATAGTCATTACAGCAGAGGCAGAACATTACCGATTGTTTCCAACTATTTAGTGCGTGGGCGCCGCAAAGAATGGACCTCGAGATAAGAATATCAGGGCCAAATAACTCCCATCGGACAGACAGTTTGGAACAATTTAATACTCTGAGACAGAATCTTATGATCTTCTTTTGGGTTGCATAAAAAGTTTGAACCACGGAGAATGGATACTTTCCCACACACATACACCGAAACTCATCGTACATCTGCTGTCTACCCGTGAACTTGAGGGAAATACCATTAAAGTATCACATGAAAAACGCAAGATGATCATCACCATCATCATCTACAACACAAAATGAGTTTCGCTCATCAAAAGTTCAAGAAAGGGAGACCGCCTGGTGTGACACATTTCAAAAGTAGAGGATTATTGTCTCTCTTTCCTCTCTCAGTCAGTCACACACATACAAATACATTCCTCTTTTTACTACAAATTCTGCAAAAAGAACTACAAAATGACTTTACCTTGATCCTAAGCTGTTAACCTCCCAAGACGGAGTAAAAATACGGGTCAATTTTCAAATGT
Source organism: Bourletiella hortensis (assembly GCA_034694225.1). Lineage (NCBI taxonomy): Eukaryota > Metazoa > Arthropoda > Collembola > Symphypleona > Bourletiellidae > Bourletiella > Bourletiella hortensis. The sequence goes on from JAQFYD010001141.1 coordinate 11,134, forward strand.
CTCAAGCAATCTTTCAAGTCTTATTGTCGTCCATAGAAATTTGTCCAGTTGTTGAATGTCGTCCTAATGACTCCACATTAAATCTCATGAGTCAAACTATGATGGTGTGATTTCCTTAAAAAGCTATGCGTTTTTTTCGTCGAATGGGATTGTATTATGAGCGGCAAAAAAACGGTTATATAATAGGTTCGGCAATGGCCCCTATGTGTCTGTTATTATGTTGTTATTTAAATTCTCTCTTCAACTTGTTCTTGTTACACGCTCTTCCTTCATCCTTTTCACTAGCAAACTAACCGTGGCTTATTCGTGGTAATGCCAAACCTTTCCCTTTTCGGTGAAATCCACCTTAGTGCGATGCTACGTCTTCTGCTTCAGACTGCATTGTATGAAAATGCAATGTAACGACCCTGAGTCTTTCTTATCCCACTGCATATCTAGCTGCCCTCTGACCCGTAAAGTAACAACGGACTTGTGGCAACAACAACAAGTAAAAATATATGCATAATCTCGTCCTGTTTGTAGCGGAATTATTATGTCGGATTTGAGACCAACACAGACCACACGAAGGGCTTTGATACGTGAGATTTAGATAGTCATCTATACAAAACGGTCCATGTTATTGTAAAGCCTCTACTAGCACAACAACATCAGGCACAACAGCATGAACTACTCTCTCGCCTAATCATGTGGGTGGGTCCTTAAACCCTCGGAAATCTGTTCCAACACGCGATTCCCAACAGCATACACATATACAGGGAAGTCGTACAGTCATTCCAGACCTTTTGCACATATAAATTCAACATACTTTTTTACCCTAAAAAAATACTCCGATTCTGTGAAAATTTTGCCACATTCTAATGTGTTTCTTACGTGAATGTGGGAAGAAAAACAAAGGAGCGGAAAGCATACGAAAATTAGTAGAATTCTTCCTGTTTACAATTTCATTCCGTTTCACAGAGCAAGAGCAAGACAGACAGACAGACAAATCTCTGGCAAAGACATTCATTTACCTCCTTGTGTTGAAGGATTTGGACAACTGTTTCCCTGACTTTGTTTAATGCTAGTACATTATGTGGGTGCGTTGAGTCTGCTTGCTGTAAGTCCTTCTTATTTCTATGCGGGAGACAAGTTTTCATGGAGCATCCATCACACTTTAACTACACTGCCAAGTTTCCCTCATTCTTTACTGCTAACTCCTTCTTCTTTCTTGTTGTTCCTCCTGTTAACTTTTCAACATTCTCCCCACTTCTTGCATATTATTATTACTACTGCCGCCGCCAGGTCCCTAAAATCCAATGGAGCTCCATGCCATGAGAAGACAACCACCACTTAGGAAACATGACAGTCTTTTCCTTACCCCCTTCATCCTCCGCCACACATTTGGTCTACATTATAAACTACAGGCATTTCATATTATGTCAGCTTTTAGTGAGCAGCACAGTCTTAGTCATATTGATATATACTTCCTCATATGACCTCCTGTCTGTCGTCAACTTGTTCATGTCTCCGAGTATTACCACAGTACATTTACTCGCTCTTTACGCATCCTTTCATCATCATTCTCCTCCTCCTCCGCATACAACATAATGTTTTAGCAAGCCAACTTATTTTTATGCACACGCACTGCTTCTAGACTCACACACTGAATCATTCTTTTGTTCGCTTAAAACAGGTGCAGACAGGCCTTAATGAAACTCAGATATCGAAAAATTACAGCTGAGACTCTTACTAATTATAGTAAAAGTGGATTCGCTCTGTCTCACTTACATAATGACCCACTGCTTTTCTCATCTACATCCCTGTCCTCCCATTTCCAAAGTGAATAATGCTTTGATTAATATCGTCGTCACATAGAGGGAACTCAAGCCATGGATTTAATATGCATTCTTCTTCTCTTGCACTTATAAATTTTCACATGTAAATAATCATCTTAATTTCATTTAGCAATAGGCAGGCCGAGAGAGAGAGGAAATGTTGCATGATTCCTAGTAATTTCTTAGCCTTCCTCCGTCGACATATTAGCAGTCATAGTAAAGTCATTTCTCCTTAAAAATAATGCATTGCAATTTTGACTCTACTACACATGAAGGATACGGTCGCGTGACTCCTCAAGGGGACAACTGTATGTCATGCTGTTCTGAACTGCAAGAAGTGAGATGACACTTTCTTCGCTATGGGAAACTGCATCTATATTCTCCCATACTTATCATTGTTCCGGTGACACCCTTTTCCCCTCTTCTTCTCAAAAGAAATGGAAATTTGGCCCTAATTTTATCGAAAAAA
>JAQFYD010001142.1:0-13408 GCA_034694225.1 Bourletiella hortensis
TGAGCAATACGGCTGGCCTTGCGATTAATGTCAGAGGAATTAAGCAGCATTCAAGCATTCATGATGAGCGTTAACGTATTTTCGTCTCTCCATAGTTTTATGCTACTAAGTCAAACATCTCGGAATTCTACTATTAACTTTGACATTACAGAGTGCACTGACAGAATCAGAGAATCAGCATGACCGTTCCTTAAAGCAACGGAAGCATGAGCTGTTAGCGACCTATACTGAAATGAAAGTGGTGGAGGTATAAAAATGGAAACAATATGCGAATATATATGTCACAACAGTGATTTTTGAGCCCTGAGAATAAAAATTAATCAGATATATTTATGTGCTGCTTATGTTCAATCGTTTATCATCATTGCCACATCTGGACATTCATTTCTGGGAATTTCACAGAAGCAAACTATTTAATTCATGTGAAATCAAGACAAAAACCAGCATCTGCATCCCCGTGTTTTGAAGATTCAGTCAATGAAGAGGTAGTAGAAGTGAAAATAGTTGTTTTAAATGACACCGACATGCAATTAAATCCAAATCTTTCAACTTTGAGCGGCGTTATCTCGTGAACCGCTCGGTGTAGACGTGTACACATGCAGAAGTTCAACTTCGTTAACAGTTATTCAACTTCAAATATTTGTATACATATTTCAGGGACACCCTGTAATTGTATCGTGTTGCACCTGAAATGACCAGTGCTCGGTAAGAAATCGACAACAACGTTCAGTTCAGACAGACTGAGCACGCCAAGGCGTAAACCCTATTGTGATCCAACAGGTTTGTGCCTTGAATACTGATCTACTCTTGGTTTTTAATCGCCCTCCCTCTGATGACTCTGAAGAGCCAACGACACCTGTATGATGCAATATCAAAGTCTTTCATCATCATTGGGTTTCCACGTTGACAACTCAACAGTTTCCCTCTGAAAAGTCTTTATTCATCTAGCATCCACAAACGCTGCAAGCCTAACCTTGTGAAGGAGAAACAATGCAGGCGCATGGCTATACCGTCCTGGCTATTCTGGAGGTCGTTCTCATCGTGAGTACTCCTGACTGTTCGTCCATGGAGAACGTTTACACATAAGCTCGGTGAAAGCATGCACTTGCCACACGGGAACCGTGCAGAAAGAGGTGACTCATAAAGCATTCCAGTTACTAAGCTAAACGTACCTACCATTCCTTTCTCGTTGATGGATTGTTGGATATCCGTTCGTATGGAACATTTTACTGCAAATTTTACGTTGCACCAAATCATGCAGCTCACAACTGGACTAGTGCCAGGCGATCGTGATCATGAAGTTGACGGAAATGAATGATATAGTGAGGTAGGACTAATCCAGGAAATATCCAAAGCTCTAAATCTCAAAGATTTACATGCAAGTAGGAGCTGGAATCCAGAATTAAAATTTCCGAACATCGCGTAACCCAAAGTAGATGAAGCATAGATTTTTTCCTTCAAAACTCCATAGAAAAATACGAGTTTTAGGTCTCGCAGAAAAATGCCAATGGGCACGTGAAACCTACGCGTTTCCATGTCATTGCATTGTATTGTACTGGAGGCATGGCGCTTTGTTATTGAATTTCAGATGAGCGATACCAAGGTGAGGTAAAATATAAATCAAATGCTACACGCAAGGTGTTGAAGTCCACAAGAAAACGAAGTAGGGTGTTCTTCAGTATTACTATCCGGCGCAATATCATTCGCCCGACAGTTTCATTGCCACCACTGATTTCATCAGTTCCTAGCCATCCCGACCGATTGCTTATTTCTGTATACTGACGGTGTGGGTCTGTATCCGATAGTGGCCCGAAATGGAAATCTGAGCATGTGTTGGGTTGCAAGTTAGCCAAGTTCATGGAACTTTTTTGGCGTCACGATACACGAAATTCTGCTTAAAGAATTGCAGTTCTGCCGTTTCTGCTTTATCAAAACTAAAAAAACCGGGTGCTGGGGTTTCGAAATGAGAGGATTCTGAATTATGTAGCCTTTCATGGTCCAAAATGAGTTCTGCTCACTCCTGCTCTTTTTGGTTTTGGCGTGCCTTAGTCTTTTCGAACGCGATTGGTATGCACTGGGCATGTGTACTTTTAAGTCTGCGGAGGAGGAGTCGAAATTCCAACCTTTCCAGCATACACCAGGGCGACCTTATCTGGGAGGTCGCCATTCCAGGATTTCTCTATAACTTCATGCTGTATGCATTTGGCAAAGCCTGCCCAGAACTATCAGCGCTTATCCTCCACCGAATTGCATTCTATCCGCCCTACTTAAACACCACACCGAAACCGATAGCATAAAAAATTATTCTGCTATTATTCGACCTGCGTGAAAACTGACCTGGACGCTACACGGATTCCCTTTCCAGTTAACGCACAACCCGGTCACCGACTCCTTAAGTTTTGGATAACAATCACGTCCGCTTGAAGGAGTTCTGCCGACCAGTGTGAGGCCCCACCAATCTGTGTGGCGCATTTATGAAGGTGGTGGACGTGAAACTGACATGCAGCTGCAAGACGGACATGAAAGTGGAGGATTTAACGTCTCCAGTAGCCCCGTGGTACCCCTCAGTTCATGGTTTTGACACCTTATTTCCCGTGTGACCTGACCGACCGGAAATCCCTCAGAGCTGCTATCGTAGCCAGACCCTTCCTAATGCATACACCACCAATTCCCGGTCTCCTTTAGGTTCTGAGAAATAACCGCGGGAGACATCACCTCCGTCCGTTATAACTATGGTATGGTAGGTTCATGCTACAGACTGTTACCACTTGTCATGAAGAAAGACAGCACACTGGAACTTAACAATATTACGCTTCATAAGAAAATCCGAGTTTTGCGCTTCAGGTGAAATAGTGTAACCCATTTACAGTTGACAACTATAGTCAACGTAGGGGTATGTATGGCACATAATGGTAAAGGGACAAGAATGGAGAATCGTTCTGACTAATAAAATTGGCCCCTCATGTGGCACCCCAAAAATTTACCCGGGATAGGGTTCAACGTTGGTCAAAGTTGGTGTCCTGATGACCCCAAATGAAGATAACCTAGAAACTTTCTCTAGTCTTTTTCCAGTTCAATAGTGTACTGTTAAACTCTCTACGTTGACTGATTCCGTAGATATAGGCACTCAAATTTCAAAAGCTTGCCCCAAATCCGCGTTACAAACAATGTTAAAATGGGAATTTGCCGGCTGAACCGCGGCAACTCCGGCATTTTTGAGGCGATTTTGATGAACAGCACATGAAACAATTTCTCAAAGACTCTAGTTCTAGAAATATGCCTTATCAACCGAATCGGCCCATGGGTTCAGAGGTTATTCAACTTTAAAGTTGTAAACATCTTTAAGGGACACCCTGTACATGTAATGTCATCGTTCTTTGGATCGAATTCCTAACAAAAGTCTAAATCGTCTTCCTCGATCATCATCTATAAAAGACAATCAAGCCTAAAAAAAATTCGGAAAAACGATTGCTCAAAAGCCTTGCCCCAATGATTAATCTTGGTAGCATAGCGAATTGCTGACAACGTGTGGGGATATGTGAAAATTAAATTTTGCCATGTGAAACTCCAAAAGAAAATTACGGCACCAAAAACAAAAATCACTATAATCTGCTCGCGGATTCCAAAATTTTGCTTCACTTCACAGTTTCTGTTATAGCTTGAGGTAATAGAATACACTAGATCCTATTTCAAGAATAACAGAACCAAAATTGACTGAGTTTTTGGAATCCCTTTGGCAAGTTTCGATTCTGGACTTCAGCTCCTGCTTTCACAGGAACTCTTGCAGTGTTGCACCTAAGGTATGACCCTTAAGGATTCTTATTATGAATCGACTCACATTATGCTGTTCAGTTCCCTCAATTCGCTCAACAACTGAAATGGTCTAATTGTTAGTAAAGTGACTAGGTCTTCCTTCTTGGAAACTGCTGTGCCCCACTAAAAATTACAGACTTTTGCCTGCAATTATGCAACGGCAATAATTACACACTGTGCTACGTCTTTGCGCAGCAGCATGCGCGTCGGTTATGTCCCACATTACCCCCTAGTGACTCAAGTGTACCACGAGCACGCACCCCCTAGCGGGGGATAGTTGAACCACATCCACACATGCGCCGTCCTCTCCAGCATGGCCTTGAGCCCGTGCCTTAGCAACAAGGAAAACTTATAAATACCGCAACGAGGAGGGGAGCGACGGCTTACTCTATTTGCGTCGCAGGGTCCGTGAAGAGAAAACTTACAACGTAGTAGAAAAACGACGAACTTAGTGTTTAACCGTTAACCACGTGGAATTATTAACATAAATTACAGTCTAATTACCTCATAGGAAATGGAGTACGAGGTAGAGAAAATCGTGGCACATCGCGAGCACGAGGGACAGATGCAGTATTTCATCAAATGGAAAGGATTTTCCAGGTAATTTAAGCGTAAGCATTGATATTGTTATACATGGGTTTGCATGTCTCTTATGTTCGCATAGCTGAATTCCGTTGAATGAACGATGATATAGAAGGGTTTAAGGGGCTTGTGTGTTGTTTTTGGTAGTTAATGAAGTGAATGATGAATCATGATCCAATTGAGTAGATCGCTGGCGTTGACTGGTAGTATTTTACGTTTTGTTGCCATTCGGTGGCTTGTGACGAATGAAGTTTCGATTATGCTTCTTGAGATTAGTATGTCACTGGATGCTGGAAGTTCTTCATCTAAGATCTGACGGACGAGAAACTGCTGGGAAGAGGTTAGAATGTAGGGAGACAGGGCTTACCATGTTTCTGTTTTGCGATTCATACTGCTACTGCTTGTTGCATAGATTTTGGAACTGACGTAGTTTGACATGTTAGTGACGTTTAACTTCGGCAGTTGGACAGTTTTGCTAAGTTGTAACAAAAGGGGCGGCCAGTATTCGAAGTAGGGTGAACTTGTACTAGTTTAGAATATCTGTAGTTTAGTTTGTGAGATAACTAGTCGTGCTGAATGCAGTGACCTCGTCATAGCAATGAGTACGATTGAAAACAGTGCTACGATGCATTCCTGTAATAGAGCATATGCAACAGGTTATTCTGCTTGTTCTGGAGAAGCTGAAACTTGGATGGATTGGGAAATAAAGATGCTTCCTGACCGAAGACCTCGTGTGAAAGGAAATTATTCTAGTACCTGTTGTCCGAATGTAGCGTGTTCAGGGATATGGGTGTATGGCCCTCTATACTTTGAAATCTTCGTTCGATGCACGCCTGCGCGCAGAGTCAGCAGAGCCACGTGTTCATGTAGAGAAAGTTTAAAGTTATACTGGCGACTTCAACACTTTCATATGGAAATCCTTAACTGTGCTACTTTTCGAGACCTGCTTGACGAGTAGTTTCAGAACATGAAGTTGTTGCATTTCAGCAACTCCTGAGTGAGGAGTTCGAGGCGACAAAAGGACATTGTGGACACCTTTTTCGAAAAATTCCATGAAATGTCATTGAATATTGATTTTTTTCGAAATATGACCTCGGGCTGACCTAGTGTGTGAAAATGTCTTTGTCACAAGCAAAAGCTTGAGAAAATTCGCCCACTCAATCTTGAGTTATCAGCATTTTGCTGATACCCGTTTGTCGTAAAACATGCACAATTTTGTAGCTGATTTTCATAGACAACCCCCTTGGCAGTAACATTTCGGCAGAAAATTGTACAATTACAGAATTCCTTGCTTTTCATTACTCCTTACTAGGGTTGGAATCCAGAATGTAGCTTTACTTTTACAGGGTTCTCAGTGGTGAGAGACTGTTTAGGCGGTTGAGTAAAAATGAGTAAGATTCCCATCACCTTGCAGTTTCACTGCTCATTCACAGGTAATTCATGGGAAGTAAAGTGAAGTACAGAGTCCGTAATCCACTGATTTTAGGAATATGGAATTTTTTTAGATTACAACAAAGCAAAATTTGGATTGAAATGTGGAATTTGGAATACAGAATTCGTAAATTCTGGATTGGAATACGGAATGCAAAATTAATTTCTGCTTGGATTGAAATATGGAATATGAAATTTAGTGATGTTTGTTACTAGACAGTTTCAAATAGCTGCCACCGCGTGACACGCTTTACATCATGGCGTGGCCTGAAAAGGTAATAATAAAACATCTTTCCTAAGATGCCACACATATGGCCAGTCTCCACCGCATTTTGGTGAAAACGAATCAGATATTTATTAGAATGGCACGCTTTAAGATCTGACAGCTTTCATCAAATGCAAAGAAACAAATTCCAACAATCCACACCACTTAAACTGGAATTTTCTTCTTAATTCGTGGATTAGGATTTTGGAATATGGAATTCTCAGACGTGAGCAAGGATTGGGAATGGGATTGGAATATGGAAAATTTCACATGGATTTTCAATCCCATTCCGGAATACGAGGCGGATTACGGACTCTGGTTAAGTACATTCCCATAATCCAGAACACCGGGAATGACAATCCTCGGTCCAAATTCTTGCATTTGGAATACGGAGTATCTGGACGTGAAGTACGGACTAGCAATGGGATTGGATTGAGGAAAATTTCATGTGGAATTGTGTTCCCATTCCGGAGTACGAGGTGCATTTGACACTTTGCCCATTCCGTTGCGTATTTGTGGATTTTAGTATTATATTTCATTCCTCATTCTATTATTTCATAGAATAGACCACCAGTTGAACAAGCCAGTTGATTGACAAAATTTTTGCATTCCATATTTCATAGGCATATGATTTACGCGTCTAGATGTTTTCCTGCATTGGCAATATCCAATATCCAATATTATGCTACATTAATAACTTCATTTACCTACGGCCAGTATGCATTTAGCAATATTTACATGGTATGTTGGCAATAACGTGCAGAGAAATTCATGTTATTCAGGAGGCAATATATTATTTCCAGAGTATCTCGGCTGACTTAGTCAGAACAAATTCTAAATTGTAATACTAAGAATGTATGGTGGGCAAAGCCAACGTTCCAGAATTGTGTCTTCGTGTTCACAGTGTGGGTACTTGTCCTGATTACCTCAAAGATATTTTGTGAAGACGTGTGTACCCTTGTTATTGTTTGAATACCCCTGATCAACTACTCCACGTAAGTGTGACCCAGACATGAGACGCAGAAAGGGAAACTTGCAAGCAGTTTATAAAAGCGAGAAACTGCACGGCAGCAGTGGACGATGTGGGGAATTCCACTGCTGAGCCCTTGAGGCTCGCAGACAATGGAATTTCCTTATCTTATCTCACCTCACTGGCTGAACGTCAACGGAACGTACTGCTCAATGGGGCTTCCACTGCTGCCGTGCAAGTACTCGCTTTTATAAAGTGCTTGCAAATTTCCCTTTCTGCCTCTCATGTCTGGTGTGACCAAATACCTGCCGGACCTGGCCGGGGACCGGGGTGTTCAAAGAAAGCCTTAGCCAGGACAGTGCTTGTTATAGAGAATTATGATAAACTGCAGGAATTTTGAAGCAACAGACTTCGAAATAAAATGAAAAAGTAGAAGCTGATACAGTGATTGCGGAACTTAGTTTAACATAGAATATTGACTATAACACGGTTTATAGTAAAAACATAGGTACAATATTTAATCATTATCCTCACACCGTTAGCGAAAAACTCGGGTTCTAATGTGACCGAAGATTATTGGTGCCATTGCTTTTTATGGTTTTCTGTACTATAATTTATATTATCAACTCGTATCTATCGTATATTATTTATTTATTTACTCGTCACTGCGCATGCAGGGAACTGGCCCTATGGTGCAGAGTAGGATTACGTTGGAATTGAATACAAGTACAAAAGTGGAGGACCGAGGGCACCACTGTGGAATGAGATGGACAGATTTAGGAATGTTAATGTATGTGGTGATTAAATTCGATCGTTTTACAATAAGTATTTCAGTAAAATTACACTAAAGTGTATAAATAAAGTATTACAATTGATGTGATAATTAAGTAGTGAGAATTCGGTAAATTTAGGAGATGAATTAATGATGGAGTTGGACTCTCGCAGGGAGCCATGTAACACATAGTGGATAATAATTTCAAAATTTGGGTTCAACAGGTTAGATGACTTGTGGTTGTACATTGTGTCTTTCAGTAGTACGTAAATTTCTTTCAGTATCCGTTGTTTTGACTGGAATGTTTGATTCTTTTGCCCATCTAGTTAACTGTCCGAGGATTCGCCTTTTTGATGCAGTTTCAGGTGGTAGGTCACCCTTAACAGTGATGTGACACTCGTGGACTTTACGGTATAGAGTTTTATCACGGTCACTTTTAAGTGTGAAGGACACTAACACTGGTCTGTTTTTACGTTTGTCGTTGGGTGGGGCTCCAAGTTTGGCAGGAAAGTCCGTGGGAGCACTGACCATGCCATTATGTTTGTTGAGAATTTCACATACCTTCCGCTTGAGGGCAGGACCAGCTTCCCCTGCTTCTTCCTTAACTCCGTGAATAATTAAGTATTTTGATCAGGCCCGGATTTCAGCGTTCTCAAACTTATTATTTTCAAATGGATCTGATCCATTAAATGCGTGTAATGGACCTTCGTTATAATAGATTCATTCGGCCTGTCCATTACGATACATTATAGAGAGATTCGACTATATCCGACAATCTTGAGTTGTTGATTTCTGTTGCGGAACTATCCTATTATTTCTCCTGCGTAATGCATATTGCTAATATCTGTACTGCTACAGGGCGAATTTTTATTGCCGCCGTAGGTATTACCTCAGGGTGAAAAATGTATTGATTTAGAGTTACTGCCGATGTGAGAAAAATATAGTTCCGCGAAAATAAAATTCCTATTTCCTCTATCAACTCATAGTTGGTCACATTTACATTCCGAATGCAATCCAAATCCTATTCCCGTATTAATGTGGAGTATGAATACTGCTCATGCAGTGGATAAAACGACGAATAAGGCGCCTCCTCCAATATCAGCTGTCTCCAGTTCATTGTTTCCGTCCGCAGTCTGCACGCTTCCCGTCAGTTTGACGAGACCTCATGCTGAATTGGATGTCGTGTGTTTGCAGGGATGTCAATCGGTACAATAGCAATTCCGATTTCAAATACAATTCCTACTTCCGCGATTTACACGATTTTGATTGTTGTATTCCACTGAAGATTCCGTATTAGTATGCTTCGTTCAGTATTCTGTCTTGCTTCACGGGACCTGGCGTTGAGTAATTGTGTGACTGTTCATCGGCAAGAACTTAACTGATTATGTGTGAAGCATGAATTGGATCAGCTCAGTATTCATTGGTGGCTGTATTTAATGTTTTGATTGCAGCGAGGAGAACACTTGGGAGCCTGCTGGCAATCTAGTGTCATGCGAGAAACTTCTTCAAAACTACAATCGTCGGCGATCACAGACTCGCAGGTCCACGAAATCAAGCAGGAAGGAAGTTGAAGCCGTCAAGGTTGAGCAGAAGCAGGGACACACTGATGATGGCGTTGTTTCTTCCGTAGAAGCAAGAGATGCAAACTTTCCGGAAGGAGACAGACCAGCTAGGTAAGCTACCCTACATTATGTTCTGCATTAGCTTTAAAAAGGTACAAGATAGCTTTCGATAGAATAGTGCCCGGGCTGTTGGTCGCTCTGCGGTATGTAATAGGTACTAGGTCTAGCGGGATACCGCGAGTTTGTATATCGACAGCCATAAGATTTACGTGGCATTACATTTCGCACCATGGCATTGCTGGAAGTTCGACGCATGGCTTTATTAAGATACTAGCGTGTTTGCCGATGCTAGGCATCGGCTGGCTCACCAGGAGTAGCGCGCAATGCGCTACGCGCATGCGCCACCTTTACGGACCCCTCCAATCAGAAGTGAGCCTCAGCTACCAAATAATTCAAACTTAAAAGCGCTCATCTACCCGCTATGGTCAGATTCCTATGTGCTCGCCAAAACGTGACGGACATACGGGTGTCATATGTATATATCAGTGAACTAACGTTTTCCAATGCGACGCATTGGCTGGCTGACCGTGTGTAGCGCGCATGCGCCACCTAGCGGTCTCCTCGAGTGACCACTCGATTATGACGTAAAACCACAATGATTATAACCAAAACTCTGATTAACTTTCAACAGAAACAACGATAACTGTTTTTATTCTTGGGGCTATAAAACGTCAACAATAATAATAACTTTTTATAATCACTAACGGTACGTTATATGTCTATAAAACGTTACTGTAATTGACATAATTACTGAATTCCAGAACAACAATTGCTAATAATAACTACTGAACTGTATCTGACTCTAAACTCTAAACCGCATTCTTGAAATGTCAAAATATTAACTCGTTACTGACTCGCTTCCGACTCGTTTCTCACTCGTACTCTGACTGCAACTCTAAAATCGAACTGATTTGTCAACATCTGAACTGTCTTATTTATACTCAGTAACTGGATTAATAATTTTCACTGGAACATTCCAAGGGTCAACAACATGACAACCAAATCAAATAAACTTCTTCACCCTGCATGTTAATTAGGTAAATGCACGATCGTTCCTTTTTACATTTTCTGTACCATAAACTTACACAGTATCTACATACATAGATTTTGTTACTTCTTTCCCCATCTCATTTTACTTAAAATCAACATTGCAGTTCTACTCATCTACGTAACCTTGACATTTCATATAATTAAATTATAACAACGTTTCAGCACTGGCTAAAATAAACACCCATTATACAATTAACAATAATCATATTGTTGTGGACATAACTCCCACAACGGTTAGTAAAGAATGTTTTGTGATCATGGCGACAGTTTCAGCATGATTCAAATATGTGTAGGGTTTCACGCAACACATTTCCCCCCTAGTGGGGCCCAAACACCGGCCCCCATTTTTATAAAAATTGCAATTTTGAAGCAAATTTCGTTGCAGATCTCACGCTCTTTAAAATTGATGGAAGAATGACCAAGTTAGGACACAAATGTCGGGCGCCGGGAAATTCGACCGTAATTAACATGCAGCGGTTGCGGTGCCATAACCTTGTCATTTACAAACCGGTATTAAAAATGAAAACGCTTTTAGATAGGCCCTCAGCTCGTCTTCAAAATTTTTTATTCTTCATATAAATCGCATGAGTGGTTTAAATTTTGCAATGGGGGGAAGGCGTTTTGTGGGACACAGTATTGTTGCGTCGGAGGTAGGTACCGCCAAGAGAGGAAGAATCCTAGATAAACGAATAGTAGATGGCGGAGGATACGTTTAAAAAATTGAGGTTCAAGATCATAGAGGAATGATTTTTATTTAAAATGAACTTCGTGGTGAATACAGTTAGGCTTGATTCGTCGAAATATCTTCACGAATCATAAGGTTTGGAATCTTTTGAGGCCATTGTATAAAAAAATTAAACATTTCGCCGTTTTATTAAATATAAATATTTAGTGAAATATTCTCAGGCTTTTTCGAAACATCAACCAAATACGACCCAAGATGCTGCAAAAATGCCCCCAGAAGGTAAAAATTCAGAAGCAAAATTCCAGGAATGTTTCTTCCCGGTCTTCTGATAGCAGTTATATGTCCCTAAAGAGTTCAAAAGAGGATACTCTAAGCCTCTGAAATATAACGCAAATCGTAGTCGCTCTGCTGTCGGTAACACCTCAGCATTTTACTTTGCGAAAATGCTAATTCACGATGCTAGGAACCCTTTGAAACTCCCATCTTACAACCTCCCACATAACTATTATCCCGAATCCCGAGCATTCAGATACAGGATCGTAACTCATAATCTGAAATACCTCTCACAGTGGAACATGTTGAGGTGGTGAGCGTGCTGAGGGAAGTGATACGAATATTGTGAGGGGGTTCCTTCCAGGGACCCTGAAAGGTCGTACACTGGGTACCGCAGCTCAAGGGTTGCTGTAGAAAGAAACGTGAATACGTATGAAGGAAGGGCGTGTTTGCAGCCATTGCACGAATACTGACCTGTTCTGTTGTTTCGATTGCATCACGTGTTGCATTTAGCTGTACTAAGTTGACGTTCTGGTTTGTTTTCAGGACTGAAGACCGCAGTATTACGGAACCAGGGGACAAGTTTGTCACTAGATCTTATCGGACAAGGGAAGAGCGTGCTGAGAAGAGGGAGGTAGGCACTAACCTTACTGGCGGCGGGCGGAAAAGACGTGCGAACGGAAAACGGAAGCAGCTGGTAAGGGGCGATGAGAGTCCATTTATGTGGAAACCTACTTTCCCGCATGAATATCTGTTGCCATACTAATTCCTATACTATAATCCCGAGCATGTAATAAGTCGCCACTCTCGCCTCTGATTGGAGGGGACCGTAAAATGACGCATGCGCGCAGCACACGGTCAGCCAGCCAATGCGTCGCATTGGCAAACGCTAGTTCACTGATATATGCATATAGCGCAAACATGCCGAGTGCTACACACGGTCAGCCAGCCAATGCGTAGCATTTGGAAACGCGCTATATGCATATATCAGTCAGCCAGGTCGGCGTGGTGGAGTGGTTAGAACACTTAACCGGCCGTTAAGGGTACAGGGATCGAATCCCGTCTGGCTCCATATAAAATCCAACTTGGCTCGGTGTTAGTACGGGGTTGGTTACTCATGCCTTGCGTAGGACTTTGAGTACCTGTGGGGCGCAACCCCTGCAGATGTGCTGGTGACCAGTCCGGGGACGGGTGGCAGATACTGGGTCGATGAATCGTGACTTGGATGTGCTGGGGGATTACACGTACAGTACTTGCACTCGGGAGCAAAGGCCCAAAATCTGGTTGAGTATATAGACCGTTCATGGCAGGTGTGAGGAGCGAGTGCCTTAGAGGACACCTTACTCTGGCTGGTGGCAGTACTGTGGCGACACTCTTCCCTGCCAAGAAGTGAGGTAGTTGTGCAGTGGCTGCCTCGTGCCCCCGGAATGCCCACCACCATAGATAAGCGTGGTATGGAATAGGCTACAAGCCTCGGCAGAAGTCCTCCGGGACAACCACAACTCATACATATATAAGTGGGCTGACCGTGTTTAGCGCTCGGCATGTTTGCCAATGCTGCGCAATGGCTGGCTGACCGTGTGTAGCGCGCATGCGTCAATTTGTGTACTGCTCCAATCAGAGGCGAGCGGGCGAGGCGACTATTTGAATGTTTGGGATTATAGTAGAAGATGGCAACGGTTTGTCTTTCACGTTTTGGTGAGCACGTAGGAATCTGACCATACCAGCGGTTGGCGTCGACTACTATAAAGGAGTATATTACCACTACTGTAGTAAACTACTATGAAACTTATTTTAATAACGCTTAAAGTCTCCTGCTATTCCTAATCATATCCTAGAGGGAATTTTACCCCTCACAAAGCTTAAAAGGCTTGAACGCCTCTTGGAATTTTCGAATCAGCGGTGGTGTTGGGAGTAAGGAAGATTACATAGTGCTAGGAACTGC
>JAQFYD010001143.1:0-13392 GCA_034694225.1 Bourletiella hortensis
CGCAATACTTTCTACGCTGTGCATCGTGATTTTTGAGTTTACCGCCGCGGAGGCGGCGAATTCGGGACATCGCTAGTGCTAATAATATGCACGCTCACTTGACTCTTAATAATGTAGATTCGGATGATTTATCAGGGCCAAATTGAAAGTATGGATTTGGACGTAGCTATGAACGAGCAGGTTGAGCCGCCGTAGTATATTGTTTAATATTTACACTGAAATACCCGCCCAGTTGCCTCGTTGCTCGGCTTGCTCCTTCGTGCTTGAACCCATCGCACCTCCATAGTTCCAGAGAATTCAATTTTTTTTATGATTAATGAGGCCAAAATGACATGCTATAAATTAAAATTGATTAGACTGCTGGGAAAGAGAGAGAGAGAGAGATGAAGCAATGTATATAGAGTTTATATTATTAATGTCGAATTTCATATATCATAGAATAGCATCCATTTTGAAAGGCGACAAACATGTATGTTTACATACATTAATATAATCATCATTTTAATATACACAGTACGTCGTATAGTAATGTAGATTTTGCTAGAATAATAATAATAATTTCCCATAATATATATTCATCATCTATATGTATTTCATTGTACGGTCCTCCCTCGAAACATTTCCGTCTGTGCATATTAGCAATATAAGGTAATAATAATAGTAATGGTATACCAATTACATTACGTGTACATAATAATTTCTCAATAGTAGTAGTAGTCGTAGTAGTCAATAGGATTTTGTCGTGTGATGATGATAGACGAAGACGAAGAATTTTTTCTCCCCTCATCACATTCATTACTTTATTGCTAGCTATAGGCAAGTGAAGAAAAGTAAAGCCCATTTCCATAAGAATAAGTAGTAATTGCTAGATTTAGTTATATTGTCTGTTATCGTTTGAAATATAGGAAACGTCGGATATGATTTCATTATGAAGAAGAGAATCATCAGAGAGTTTCATTCTTCTCTTCATTATTACGATGATGATTCTATTGATGATAATTTTTGCTAATTTTACAATGAGCTTTCCAGGTGTAAATAAGCTATCAAGTTGAAGTCGAAAGGATGATGAAAATCCTTAGCAGATATATAGAGTTAGAAAATTCGATTAGAGAGGAATCAACTCGATGGAATGATTGACTGACTAGGGGGGAAAGGGGATAAAATAAATATAGCCACTTACTCGTCATACTCGTCTGTTTAGCATGGAATTTCAAAGGGGAATTTAGCATGTAAGAGTAGAAGTAGCTAGTAGCTTTGCTTGTCTTGGGGAGCCAATAGTCAAGTATAATATGTGTTTAGCCATTTGTCAAACATGTTGATGGGAGCAATTATTATAGCTTGTCTAATGTAGTAGTAGACAGAGGACAAGTTGGTTCTTGTTATAAAGTAGTACAAGATTATGTTCTTAATTGCCCAGTAGTACGCGTAGCTACAAGTCTTGTTGAATTTTCCAAATAGTCTTCTCCCATAAATGACCGATGACAAGGACGAATGAGACTAGAAAAGACTTGTATTTCAGCTACTTGAAGTCCTATATTTGATGCACATTGCAAATGTAGAAGAAGCTCGCTATTTGCTATCATGCAAGAGAGAGACGAGGAGAAGGATCTGTCTTTTGTTTGGAGCTATAGTTTCAAAACTTTCTCTCTCTTTGCACATCAATTCGGGTTGTCTTGGAATGACATTTGTTTCTTTTTTGCTGTTGTTGTCGCTGATGTTTTTGTTGTTGCTACTCTTGTTTTTACTTCCATTTCCCTCTTCTTCGGTCATAGTTCTTGTTGAGGGTAGCTAATACTTTGAGAATGAAGTCATTATCAGTCCGCCTACACACTTTCTCTCTGTTTTTTTGCCCTCGCTGGTCGCATGATGCTCGTTCATTTCACTGACTTTTTCTCATTGTTCCCCTTGTTTTTGTTACTATTTTGATGACTCATGATGATATCATTGATGATGTTACTGTTGCACGAAAAGAGGACCTTGGTTCGGCCTTGGAGTTGACATAGTTTCTTTAAGTTTTCTAGTGTCATCTGATCATCTGGTTTTAACTTGAGTGCTGTCAAATAGCTTTCATGTGCTTCCGAGTACTTCCTGTTTAAATGACGAATTGCCCCTAAATTCATATGGGCTCTTGCTTCCTATAGACAGAAGAGAAAGTAGACCAAAAGTCAGTCTCAGTATTTTGCTCGAATGTTACTATCACGCAAACTTTTCGCTTTTCATTGATGCCTTTCACAGCCGACTATTTTATACAGTAGCCAGTCTACCATCGTCATCATCATCAATAGTTAATTATTTCCTGTTAATAGCGCTTCTGGCTTGTCAGAAAGAGATAAAAGGCATGGAGCGCTGGGCCAGAATCACATTTTCAACATTGACTCAGCCCTTTTGTGTACAAAACGTAAAGGTTCTTCACTAGTAGTAGCGTAATTTTAGTTCAAAGAGTCTCTATGTGTAAACCTGTGATTGTCAAAAAGCTCAGTTCCAGGCAACATACACGGCAGTCGTCAGTAGGAAGCAAAGTTGAGCTAAACTCAATTTTACTAACTGAACCCTTACTTCATCTGTATGTATTTACAGCTGAAGTGTGACAACTGATTATCTCGGCTGTGTTGCAGCTGTATGCATCTATATTAATGGTACTAATAAAGATAAAAGAAAATATAGCAACTTGTAGTGTGTAGTTGTTTACCTGTGGTCGCAGAGCAACAGCCTTTTCATAATACACTTCTGCCATTAGATTGTCCCCTGCCTGCCGCAAGCCATTTGCAGCCCCGACAACGATCTCGTAATCATTAGGTGTCAATGCATCAGCCATAACGTATGACTCTGCTGCTTCCGAATTCCTCCCTTGACTTGCGAGAAATTGACCTGTAATAATCATTAAATAATGTAGTTTATTGATATGCCGCGTACTGCACTTGATTTGAGATACAATCCGACAGTTCATTCACTACTACTTGGTGCGTTCATCATAATATGGAAGAACGTCCTTCGCATAGCTAATGGTGCAAGCCAATGACACTTAAATCATTATGGAAGCCACATGGAAAAGAGCCAGGCATCCAAAATGGACAAAATAATAGAGTACGAGACGTGCATGTGCACTTACCATAATGATGGTAGACCCTGGCATCGGAAGGAGCGATTCGTTTGGCTCGCCGAAACCAACTCTCAGCCTCAAGCAGTCGCGTTTTCTGTATAGGACAACAAAAAAGTAATAGTGAGAACATGGTCGATAATCTGCATAGTGTCGACGGCCCAGCACATGAAATTCATGAGGAAGGACAATAAGTAGTTGTCTTTATGCCAGAGTAAACTACTCCCGCAGTCGCTGGTTCTGAATGAGGTGAAAGCACCAACTGAAAAATGTTTCTTATCATCAACTGGTACGATATCAATTTCCGTTCGGATTTTAACCCCACAAATCTTAATAAGCTATGCAAGGCCAATAATGACAGTAATTTTGTCCTGGCCGTATCGGGTACGCTCAAGGATATTAACTCAGGCCGGGACTGCAATCAAATGAATAATGATAGAATGCAAAATACTTCATGACACGTACTAGCTATAGAAGCAAGCAAACTCCTACATGAAACTTTTTCGCCAAATTGCAGACATTCAGACAGACTGAATGCTGCTACTTCTATAAGGAAGGAAAATTTCAGGGCTCTTCATTCATATAACAGTTCGTTCATACAGAACGAGCGACTGAGAGAGAGATAGCATCTATAGGAGCGGAAGTACAAGTTGATTGGAATAAAAAGAAGAAAATTTCATGGGGAGAGAGAAAAAGTTTGCTGGATTTTTTTATCTTTTGGCTGCTGCTGCTGCTACTGCTGCTGCACACAAACTGCAGCGCAGCAACAAGAAGAAGAAGAAGAAGAAGAGCCTTTATTTACGCCACACTTAAAATTTAATTTAGAGTTAAATGAAGCAAATGTGGAGAATTTCCTGCCGCACTAGCAGACTCCCTATACTTGCTGAATATTTGGCCAAATTGAATAGCTTCCAGCTAAAGGTAAAGAAAAAGTTTGTCACTCTTTCTCCTCCTCCTCTTCTTACGTCTTCGCCGACTCACTCTATTTTTTCTGCGTCCCTTTCATTCTGAAAATTCAACCAGCCATAGAGTTGGAACCTAACCTCCGCTCGCAGTCAGCTATAAAATTCTCTATAGCTCTCGTTTTTTTCTATAGTTTTGTACACTATTGCGTTGTACCAATATAGAGGCAAAGAGTTTGTGTCCATGTGGCCTCTTAGGAAAGGCGACTATAATACTCTTCCAGATGCTCAAAAACTACTGGTCAAAGGACCACGGAAGCAGCCGTTTAGAATATCAATCCGCTTTTCCTCTCTCTCTCTCCCCTTTTATCTCTATCTCTGCCTTATCCGCGTACGTTCATCTTACATCCTTCTGGTCGCTCCTGGCAACAACGCTCTAAAAGCAAAATAATATTGCCCAGCTATGTACACTTTGCTGGAGGAAATCCTTGTGACAGTTTGGAGTCTTATTTCACATTCATTTTTTCCAAATTAAGTTTGAAACTTGATCTGCATTCTATTGCTATTCCACCGTAGCTGCTGCTGCTGCTGCAAAGTCAGTTGGTTATTTGTAAGTTTTCCTCTTTTGTTCAATCTGCTAACATTTTCTTCTTCTGTTATTTTTGGATACCCATGCGGGCAGTGAGCTCATTCATAGGAGAAAGTTTGTTAACAAGTTTGAAATGAAATACAGGAGGAGGAGGAAGAAGAATAGTAAAGAATGAAAAACGATGAGCTTACATTTCGAGCCAACATCTTGCCATATGTAAGATGTGCCGGGATGTGATCCGGGTTACGTCGAAGGGCTTCCTTGAAATACTCCTCAGCTTGGGATGCTTCACCGATACGAGACAGGGCTTCACCCAAGGCATTGTAAACGCTCTATACAATCATAAACAATACGAAATACGGTCAGGTTTCCGTCAATGTCACTTATTACTGAAGTAAACTTAATATGCACAAGTGAATTATACTGCTGCTGCTCCTTCTCTGCCAAACAGCAATAATAATACTATTCTTGTATTGTGTGGATGTATACACTGTAGCTAGCTACGACTGCTCCTGTACTTTGAGACAAAATGGGAAAGGAAATTAAGCCGGCTGAGGGAGTTAATATTCATGAGAGTAGTGTCCATTATTTTGCATGTGTGAGTGAGTGGAAAACCGTATCATTTGCAAGTTTGATACGCTCGGGACGACAACGGGGCAAACTTTCTCTTATAACCCAAGTCGTCGTCGTCGTTCCAGTTCATACACGGAAAAGGGACGTCTCTCATTCTCTCTGTCTGCTACTGCTTGCATTCCTCATACACGCACGTATGTATATAAACACACACACACACACACACACGTAAAGTACTTTAATACCACACCGGTCGATAGTTTTCATAGGAGAGTGGAATGGAAATGGATGACTATGAAAAGTATTTATTGTTAACTCAACCCATGCCATGGCCATACTACTGGTATCATGGAAAAGGGAAAGTTATATGAGAATACAAGTTGTACTAATACTACAGTACAGTACCGTCCGCTTGCTACTAAATTCCTAAATCGAAGAATCTATATTTTTTATCCTAATAATCCTGAGAGCGGCTAGCTCTCCTGGCCATTTTATGGCAGTCACTATAAAGCGGCGGCAGCAGCAGACCTTTTATTACTTTCTAGCCCTCATTTATTTCAGAACAATTCAATACAGCTCCTTTTATCACGCCAGAAAACCCGTCACATTTCATGTATCAGGGGCAATCAAATCCAACGGTAAACACTGCCTTGATCCTCCATACATTTCTGCTCACACTCACAGTCAGTCACGAGCTGGGCAGTTATATGGCGTTACGCATACGCATGCACACACGCTATATCAATATCAAACAAGCAATAGAACATTGAAATTTAAAACTTTTTGCACAAATTCATGCGCATGTAGGAAGTAGGAGTATGGACATACATGCATACTACACATGTACATCAAAGCCTCCTACTACTTTTTTGAGTGTGGCTCAAAGCGACAGCAACCACTCCTCATGTCTCTCTGAGTTAGCTTTATGCAGCAGTCTTCCTCAAATGACTAATAAATCGATCAGGAAGTTTTTGTTCCAGTCACAACAACAAGAAAAAAAAGAACAGAGGGAAACCCTAAACCCTCACATATGCTTTTATAGGATAAATCAATACAAAATGAATAACACACACGACGTGGACCAAGTCAACGACGACGAAGACGACGGTCACAAGAAGAACAAACAAACCACTACTATCAACATTGCCGTCACCATCATCGGCGATCCAAGCGCACCGACAGGGTTTCCATGTAATAATAATATAATTTATCTGTTAATACTATAAGCAGAAAGGTTACAATTATTGCTATTTTCTGGCCCTTCTCGTGTATCAGTAACTTCTTAATATGTGCTATTCAACGAGGGCAAACCATACATGCCCATTTTTCCACTTTTGGAGAGCATAAAGTATCAATATACATGACGCGGAATATCAATGCGATCGCAGAATAAAGCGCAAAAACACATGTTTACCCCACGGAAAAATTAGAGCCCTGGGCTGCTTGGCGAGACTGGCGACACTGAGGATTACCCTTGTGAAAACTACGACGCAAGTTATTAGCATTGTGGTTGAAAAACTTTCAACTTGTCTGAGAAAAGCAAGCGTGAGTGAGAAGACGAAGGAGGAAGCACATTAGAGGGAAAAGCTTAGCTAGCAGAGTAACATGAACTTAATGCATATTCATTGGGAAAGGAAGAAGAACAAGTAAGCTGGGAGCGGGAACCTTGCTCATTCCTATTTCTTGCGGTCAACTCAACAAGCTTGTCAAAATATGCAAGCTTTGGTTTTCTTCTTCGTCTTCTTCCCTTCGTAAAGGGTTCACCTCATTTCCTTCTGCTTCTCCTCCTCCAGTCAGCCTTTCTCCTAAAACTTTCTCCCAACTTTTCTTTCTCTTTCTCTGTCTTCTTCCCCCTTGACTTTCACTTATGCGGACTTTTAGAAACATGTGAAGAACCTGCTGCCGCTCTGATGCATACGCAAATTATTCTAACAGCAGCAGCAGAAACGGATCCATTCTTCAGTAGTACTATAAGTTATAGCTCGTGTAGTTGTACTCTCATAATTATTTTCTCCTTTGCTCTAAAACCACTGACTCTTCCAGTGACTTTCTCACAGTATAGCTGTACAATGTAATTCCGTAAGATTCTGACATACAGGATTCTTGGAGGAGAAACCAGCAAGGTAGTATTTTGTTACGGTATTACCGTCCTAATGATCATGATTATTTTGACTCAAAGAAGGAATCATTGTGTTTATCTGTGATGTCGGCTAAAATATTAAATTTCACACAACTACACAGCCGTTTATTGTGCTCCATTTGGACCCATAATAATGGGAGGATTTGGGGCTAAAGATAGAAGGGCAGATTCCACAGACAAAAACACGTGCCTCATTAATAATGAAACGTGGCTATGAGAATGGAGGAACGTGATACACAAGCGGAGACTCTATTACCTCCAATAATTATTATCATTGCCCAACAGCAAAAATTGAACAACTGGATTTTGGGCTGAGGAATTACCCAGAATTATAAATCAATCGGGCCGTTTTTTATATTCCACGGAAAATCATATGTTTCTTTCCCCAGAAAGATCCGCTCCTGCCATGTCAGGCTCAGTTTACATTCGATTGCCCTATGGACATGAACTGTTCCACAGTGAGCAACTTGGACCAGAGAAAAGGAATGGTAATCATTGTTTATGATTAATCTACAGAGGCTGAAAGTATGGCGAAAGCTCTTCTTCTTCTCGCACTGGCAGCATTGCTTACCAGGCGACCCTGAGCTCTGCTTCCATTTGGGAATATTTTATTGACTTAAAAAGTATAAGGATTAATGCATTTTTCGTGTTAGACGGTATGTAAAACTGTGCGAGGACATTAGCTTAATTGACTTATTACTGCGGATACAGAGATACTGGCTACCCACATGCGCAGAACCCAGACAGTTCTAACAAGAAGAAAGTGACTCTCCCTTCACTCCTTTCTCTGATGGCACATAATAATGGTGATGGAAGAAGGAAATAGAGAGAGTTAGCATACGTCTAAAACATTGACAGTTTAGGACGACAGTGACTCCCAAGAGTAAAAAAAGTTCCAGTATCTCTCTCCCTGCCTGTCTATCCCTGCTGTACGAATGTATTGATACAAATGGATGCTTTCGCTTTATTTGTCACAATAAAGATGAACGAATCAAGTAGTAACGTCTGCGGAAAATGAAAATGAAAGCCTCTGAGGACAAAGAAATTGAAAAAGATCTGCGGTAAGGTTGACTTGCATTCCCATCAAAGCTAGTATAACTATGCCCAGAAGAAATGTGTACAAAAACGTGGAAAGCATTAGGAAAGGATAGGAAACTAAAACGGTCATAACAATGGCATCAATCCTCCTTTGCTGCCCTCATATTACGTACGCACGTACACATAGAATGACAATACTAACAATGACAGTTCTTCTCGTTTAAGCACATAATTTCCCCTTTCAGTATCTCTGCTTTGGCGGGCCGAGTAACACATAAGTCACTGTGATCGGAATCATTGCCAGGGCCGCTGCTGCTGTGATGGTCCTTCTGTAATAACGTATTCCATCGTCAGAACAGCATGAGTGCCGAATACACCGACTGATTTTGTTGCATCAAAAGTAATTCCTCTTCCATTCATATGTTCTAATCGAAGCACTCCAAGCTGCTCACAAGAACAAAATTTTGTCATGTCGCGTGACGTCAAGTTAGTAGCTAAGTGCTCTATGTATGAGCATTTTTGCGTACATCAAATCCTACGTTACTCTTCTAGGGACAAGACATAATAAAACTCTGTTCAAACTAAGAGACAGTAGTAACGTTTTCCTGGAATTTCTGCTCCACGCAATTTTTGCGTAGGTACAGAGATTGGATGACTGCAATAATAATGCAAAATATGGGCAAACCTGCGTATATATGTGTGTGTGTCACAGCTAAAAGTAGGGGGCCTGGTTGGCAATCATGTTATAGAGTAGCTATGCATGGGTCGCACTGGCGATCGTTCGTGCCAGGGTTCTATTCAGAGCATTGAACAGGTCGCGTCCTGTGGCACGCAAGACCAGTACGTTTGTTTCGCACTTGTTTTTGGACTCATAGGCAGGCTTTAATTTATTAAAATAAATGGCCCCAGCCATGCCGATTCATTTGTTATGTGATTTTCTGTGGATGTTTCTCTTTATGCGAAGGACCAAGAGAGACAGGGAGAGGGGGCATAAATAGAGACTGTGTGGATGACC
The DNA here is from genome assembly GCA_034694225.1 of Bourletiella hortensis. Classification (NCBI taxonomy): domain Eukaryota; kingdom Metazoa; phylum Arthropoda; class Collembola; order Symphypleona; family Bourletiellidae; genus Bourletiella; species Bourletiella hortensis. Next base: position 9,355 of record JAQFYD010001143.1, read on the forward strand.
CATAAAAAGGCTACTGGCTGTTGCTGTTGCTGCTTTGACGACTACAGAACTGCCAGCCAGAAAGCGAGTGCAAGTTAGATCGTATAGATGTATATGGCTGTATGTGTAAAACATAGGAGAAAGGACTGTTAAGCTCTACGGATTGTTCTTCTTCTGCGGCTCGCTCAAAGATGCATGCATGGCGAGACGGAATTTGTCAAAGAGATATAGTTAGGCTTATAGAACTTTACGTTTTTATGCCTTTTTTGCAATTCAAATACCCCATAACAGATGAGATGTGGAACATAGAGATAATGCTATTTTTATATCTCTCGTACTTTCCCTCTCTTTCTCTCTCTTCGTTTCGTTTTATTTCCGACAATTTTTCCCTCTTTCACTTTAGTTAGTCCTTTGGTTTAGGTCCTTCTTCTGCTTTCCCTTTCCTTATTCCCACACTATCCTTTTGTCTGCTGTTATAATGTTTGCAGCCTGTCTCTCTCCCTTACTTCCTTATTTCTTTCAGTCCTTTGCGAGCCAATATCTATTTCTATCGTGTTAGACACACTCAAACTCAACTTTCCCTTCTCATTCTCCAAGTTGTTGGGATACTGGAAGAAAGGACTACTTGTAAAGCTAATTTCATTTCTTTCTGTCCTACTTGCACTTTCAATGACTTTCTCCTGCCTAACCTTCTTCCACCCTGCTTTCACATCATCATATCGCCATTATTTTTGCCATTTTGATAAATGGTATAACAAAACTGTGTTCATTCAACAATTTTCCATCCGTTTGTAGCAATCGGGCAAATTATTAGCAATATTTCCCCCTGTTCCTCCAGTATAGGCCCGTTTTGAAGATGGGGAAAGGCCTTAAGTTAATAATGGCGAGATGTTGCTTTGACAGTGTTAACAAGTAATCATGTTATCGCTGTTTTCCCCTGCATCCCTAATTCCGGTACTTGTCAATGATTGAGTTATCCATAAGAGTTCCCAGTTTCCTGTTCAGCTTCACGGCCATGCCAGTGATGATGATGATGATTATGAGGATGAGAAGAGCTTCTACTTTCCCTCCGCTTTACTCAAACCATTTGTTATTTTTTCTTCGGGTTAACTTTCCCCGACAAGTTCATCTGACATTGTAATAAACTAAAGGGGGTGGATCGTATGCGTAGCACTACATGCTCATCTCCATCCATAAGGGAAGAGCTTACTGCTCAAGAAGATGAAGAGAAGAAAAGGAAAAGTTGATGGGAGCCAAAATCCACTGCATAATCTAATACAGTCATTTGTGTGAAGTTCTAAATTACCGTCATAAATCCTATGACTCCTTTTGCTTCCACACACACACACACACACACACACACACACAACCCACTCTCGTACAATCGATCCTTATAACTATAGCTACGTATGGACAGTAATACAAGTTAAATTATACCGTTACTACACTACTGGGCTCGGCTGGTGCACGCAACTTTTATGATTATTTATTGGGATTTATACATATGTAGAAAGCTTTTCCTGGTCAAACATGAAGGAAGCATTAGTGTACATTTGAGCGGGCGAGTTGTGCTAGTAGCTATAAGCATCATATACGGAATGAATACTACAAGGTGGCAATTTATGCATTAAGTGACTCAAAGTAGTATTTCACGTATAGCTTAGTCATTCATAGCTACATGAGGATTTTATACAGTTTGAAAGTAGGAGAGAATTTTAGAGAGAGAGGGAACAACTCACTTGTTCACACGGAGCTCAGGGAGTGACAATGAAAATCAATTACTAAACCCACGTCTCCATCTTCACGTCCCTTTTCCAGTCTAACCAGTTAGGTCTATAGGAGGACATAGCTGGTTAAAATCTAAGTGGTTCTGCTCCTCTTCCTTGTGTTCACTTTCTTTCTCTTCACACACACACAACTCTTATACAATTGATACATCTTCAGAGGGATGCCGCCGCTTGCCATATGTGTATACTAGTCTACCATATACAAACTGTACGCTCCACATCACACACACACGCATGCACTCATTTAACCGCCGTCAGTGGAACATGATGAGTTAGTGGGCGAGCAGGAGCAGCAGCGTAGATCTAAATAATTAGATGTCTGTGTAGTTGGTAAGAGGAGAAAGCAATAATAATAACAATAAGAGCACATATTGTAGCAACAGACCTGAGCTTGCGAGAAGTGTGGAGGCATCAACTTGATTGCTTGTCGGTAAATTCCAATAGCTCTTCTCGGGTCGTCATCCTCCTCAACTAATAGCTTCCCATAGCGTAGCAGAGCTGATACTTTGGCCTCAATATGAAGCCGAAGGTCCTTTACTCCGTCGTCAGGTAATTTGAAGCACTTTTCATACAAAGCCATGGCTTCTTCCGTCTTCCGCTTCCGTAGCAAAACTTGGGCCGCATTTAGATAGGCAGCTGTGCAGAAAAAATACATTACCCATCAACATTATCATCGTCATGGACATAATGTGCAGCAATGTCAATCTGAAACCCGTCCAAACAGCCCCCCCCCCGCTCGGTTTTACAATCCTGACAACGACAGTGAGGGAAACCACAACAAGACTTTGCCTTGTTAACACGTAACTTTCTCTCTAGTCTAGTTCGATTAACCATCGTAGCGCCGCAATGGTCATGTAGGACAGGGAAGACGGGATAAATAAGCAAGAAGGAGGGATTGTATACGTGGAAAGAGCGGATTGAATTTATGTATTTAATTGTCTACCATGTTTCTTCGTTTGTGCCACGATAAATTTTAGATGAAGGACGGGGAAGAGTGATTGAAAATGTCAGACTATTCTCTCTCTTTGGCTACTATTGCTATAACCTTCTTCTTCTTCTTCTTCCTCCCGTTACAACAACGTACGCATTAATTCCATAGAAACTGAGAGAAAATAAATGACGGACAAAATGGAACCCTTTAATTATGACACTGTTTTCCTGACAGCTAGACCGACAACAACAATAAAGTTTGAACCCTGAGAATATCCCCTTTTACTTCTCTACCCAGCCAAAGAACAATAAACTCTCTCCGAAGCACAATTTCACACTCTACACTGTAAGGATAGTCGTCCTGCTCCTCTTCATCATCATCATCATCATCATCCCTAGGCTCTGTGGTTTCTAGTATACAGACAGACAGAGAAAGAGAGAGCTGTTTTTGTTGTTGGAGTAAACAAGTGGAAGGCCATAGCCATTTCTCTGCTCTGCTCTGCCACTAAAACCCTCCTGACTCAACCTAGCATTTCATGATTTCACACTCGAAATCATCACTAGGTCCTCTTAATCATGGCTGCTGTCAGTGCTTTTAACATGTAACAGGATGAAATACCTTTTGAGGCTGCCGTGGCTATAGTTATACAGAGACTCCTACCATGATCATGTGCTATTCTTCTCAAAGAGCTCTTCCTTCGCTGATTTTACCATAGTCACAGTGAAACAAGTTGCATTGCAGCGCAATAATCATTACATGCGAAGCGCCACCCACTTCCTACAGCATGAAGCGAGTGTGCAAGATCTGAAAAGCTGCATTGTCTTATAAGGTCCAGTGCCATAGCCATTCATCTACGGGGCTCACTCAAAACTCTGATACTTATGAGCAGAACACAAAACAGATTCTGACAGTAAGGACGGTCCTGTTCCACCTAATTACGGAAGAGCGTTCAAGAAAGATCGGAATCACTAGGGCAAGCAAGTAGAGATGTAATAACGGAGCCTTTCCCATTCTTCCCGTTGTTAAAGGCTGGCTCGAACGATAATATCTACTACATAGGCAGGAAGAAAGGGCCTGAGAGATTTTACTAGGCAAAATGAGCCCTACAGACAGTACTTAGAGACTGGTTAGTGTCTCCGCCTGTCTGGTTATTATTGGTTCCACTCCTATCCTTCTGCTCACCTCCATTGTTTCTGATGACTTTCATGAAGAAACTTAATGGCATTTGTGTGGAACTCTAATGATGGATATGACGGTAGCAAGGAAGAGGAGCAGGATAGGTTAATAATAACAGGATTCACGTTTAATTCAACATTAGGCGAAGATTACTGTCACGGGTTA
>JAQFYD010001144.1:0-13391 GCA_034694225.1 Bourletiella hortensis
CAAACCTCCATAGGATGCGAGCTGTATAGGATTCCTTCCTATTTTCATATACGCTCATCTGCTCCATAGAAATAATTCTAGGTGATCGTATGCGAATAATGACCGTAGGATTCTGGGAATGTTATGAGTTTACGGAAGCCATATAGGAAGGAGTTCGTATCACTGATGGGCTAACTCATGAGTTACAGTGCAACTCATGTCACTCACATTGTAACTCATGCTTGAGTTGTTGAGTTATGATTTAGAGTTGCGGCTTACGCGACAGTAACTCATGAGTAAGAGTTAGAGTTACATTATTCTAACTCATAACTCCGCTTATTTTAAAAATTCGCGCCTTAAAAACCATAGATTTATGCCTAAACTCTATGGTATATGGATGCGCGGGAATCAAATATATGAGTTAAGTCATGAGTTAGAGTTAGAGTTGCGAAATAGGCGCAGCGCAACTCATGAGCTTGAGTAAGAGTTGCCTCAATTTAGAATTTTGAGTTTGAGTTGAGTTGGAGTTACGACAAAATGCCCACTAGTGGTTCGTATATGAATTTTGAGAGTTTTGACTCAGTCGGGTTATTGAAAGCTGGCGCGGTCACGAAACGTAAATATATGGGCCGTCTTCCTCAATGGTTCTGCCATTAAAGCGACTTATAATACCAACGCAAGGAGGCCCTGGCTCCATTATAGCTACGCTTAAGGTAGTTCTGTTCTCCAGCGAGTGTCAGCTCCTTCAGGCCCGGCCAGAGTTTAAATATCTCGGAAATGTCAGGAAGTTCAGTATCACTTTCAATTCACGCTGTGTGAGTGACCCTCAATTGCAGCTCAAAAGCGTTTGGAAGGAAAGTTTTCAGGAGCAGCATACTGATTTTTGCTACGAGCACCTGCTGCGTAAGTTTTGTAACGCTGCTGCAACGGTGAAGGTCATGTCTTTGTCTAGAGATATTCGAAAACAACTTTCTGGCACACCGCTTCGAAGTTGGATGCAAAAATATTACTACTGATTTTCTAAAATGTGGTCACGGCGATGATTGGAGGCCTGTGTATAGGCACCACGGAATAAGTAGTACGCCTGACACGTGAAATCCGGCAGTACAACCCATTCAGTTAATACCAGGCTTGACATAACTTTCCGTACCGCCTCCTCAATTACCGTAGCTGAACCAAAGGCTGAAATCGAAGAGGACGACGCGGAAGAGAGTGATATGGAAGATGACAGTGAACTCGAACAGACAACGATAGCTAAAAGTGCTAGGACGATTGTGGTTCCTCGCAAAAGAGAAGCCTACCATTAAATCTCAACGGGTTAGTTAAGGTCTCATCGTTCACTTAAAAGAAACAGTTACAGGTCATCCGTTTGTTTGTTACAAAAACAGACATGAGAAATTATTTATTCTGAAAAGTACAATGCTATGCTGTCTTATGGTGTTTCATTGTTGAGCGGTAAAAAATCAAGGGTCGATTAGTAATTAATAACGTCATTATTTTTTCCATCACCTTGAATAATTAGCTATTACAGATCCCATGAGACACTGAAATCCTTATTTGCCATTCGCTTCAATGCAATTATCTCCGTCACCTTAGTAATGAACGCCACAGGCCGACCTGGATCGCCAGCCTCCGCTGTCCTGCAAAACTTCAGGTCAATCTGCAGTTTGCGTAAATCTGTAAGATACGTGAGCGCCATTATAATGCCTGGTATATTTTATAATTTCTTAACGTGATTATTCGGCTATTTACCAGTCATCGTGCGAATGCAGGGTCGAATGGGTACAAGGTTGACCGCCTGAAGATAATCTTCATCCATCTCCATCAACAACTCCACTTCTTCCGGATGGATTCCACAAAAATCGGCATCATAGCAGCGCTGCAGGCAGTTATCTTCCCCAATAATTGTCAGCTCCTTTAGGCCCGGCCAAAGTTGAAACATCTGTGAAATGTCAGGAAGTTCAATCTCACTTTCAATACTTGCTGTGTGACTGATCCTCAATTCCAGCTCTGAAACGTTTGGAAGGAAACTGTTCAAGAGCGGCATGTTTATTTTTGCCACGAGCAGCTCCAGCGTCAATTTTTTTACGCTACTGCAACGGTGAGTTACAGTATTGTTGCTGTTCTCAGGCCACTCCCTTTCAGCTTCGATTCCCGGTTCATACATCTCGTTCCAAGTCCATTTCCACGTATTCATGAGGATCTCCATATCCTGTAGCTGCGGCGCAACTCTGGCGTAGTCAACTGACGCAACTGCGTCCCAGAATTTTCGGGTTGTTGCATGGTAGGGCTTCTCCATCTTTAGTTTCGCTAGCTTTTTCAGTGGAGCCTGTGAAAGTTGGGCTAGCGAGTAACCACCGTTGACTGAAATTGATCTCAGGCTATTTTTGCAACTCTGAAGCAACTGACGCACTGCATTTTCAAATTGACTGCGGGTGTTGTCGTCAAATTCAAGTTCAAACTCTCCATCCGCATACTCAGTATAAGCAGGAGGCTCATGTATAAACAATTGTTCCACTCGACAGCTCTGCTTGGCAATCTTACGAAGCATATCCATATCCTCAGCGTTGTTCAACTGGAATTCTAGACCTCTGAGCAATCCGTATTTCTCTTCTGGCACTTGCTGCAGTGCTGGAGAATTCGATACAGTAATTGCCACCAAGTTTGGAGCCATTTTCAGCAACCTTGCGACTGTAGCCTTCACAGCCGGAAGATCCTTTTCAGAGTTGTAATGATCACCTACGATAGTGAACTCTCGAAGCTTGATGAACGGACTTCCCCAGCCACTCTGGTTCATGATTTTGGCAAAAAGAAGAAAGTTTCTAACTGTCAGGCTACGAAGCTCACTTCGCCTAATTTGACTTAATAATGTGCAAAGGGGCCGATGGACACTGCAGTCAGATTGATTAGTGTCGATAAACGCTTTCAGATGCTTCACTACCAATACGCCCTCAAGGTTTGCGTCAATCTTCTTTTCAATTGAATCCTGTGGGCACTTCTTGTATGAGCACAGGTGCAATCTGTTGAAAGGAACTAATCTTCCCTGGGCTATCATTTGGAGACAAAGTTGACCGATGTTCTCAAAAAATTCGCAGACGCTGACGTCCCTAGACATAATTGGGGTGCACTGTCGATGGGTGTAAATGAAGGAGCGAGCCTTAGTATTCCAGTTTTTGCTGACCAGACTGCATGTGGACAGCAGCTCGCTTGTAGACAAATATTTGAATATCCCTTCCCGTACCAAATCCGTTTCAAATGCTATAGCGAACACACTATCTTCTTGCTCTGATTCCTGCAAAAAAAAAATTATTCAGACCATTCAGGTATTTTTCCGACAAATAATGACTCAGGCGTCTCACCCTCTTTTTGGCGGCACTTTCTTCAGCTTGTTTTGAATCAATCTTGGCCCTTTTAAAATTTACACTGCTGCTGTCAGCTTCACAAAAAGTTGTTCCTGATTCCTCCATGGTTACGCTTCCTGTGTAGTCTGAGTTTCTCTTTAGTAAATTTGAACCTAACTGATGACTTCTCCGTAGGAAGAAAACTTTGGATTTGACAAGTATGGTGAATTGAAATAATTAAGTCTTCAAGACCACGACCAAGGGCCCGAGAAAAACAATAACGGGAGTTATGAGTACAAATGTTTCTGATTGTTGTAATTGTGTACGTGTGTATTAACTGCACAGCCCCAAAGAGGAGACAGCCCTGGAATGAGTATGGAATATGATAGGAGGGAGGGCGGGAGGAGAGCATTGAATACATAGATTCCGAGGGATTCTTTTACCGTATATATGTATTATATGAGCCCTTGGCTCAAGACGTTTTAACAATAAAAGCAATGGAAATGCTCAAGGGTTTAGTGCTGAGCTCGCCTTCCCTTGATTCTCACTCACAGCTGATTGTTTCAGTCCAAGGTCAAGGTATGTAAAGGTATACTCTCAGCGTTGTAATGCATATTTACATGACTTCATTCAAGGTACAATACAGCAGCTCGATTTTCAAATCTCGGTTTTGTCTGCTGCTTTCTCCTCATGCTGATGACGAAGAGAAGATAAAAGCGACACATTCACTGAGTTTTTCAATACGATTTCAAGAAACTTGGCCTATTGCCGCATCCTTCCCCAATGGACTGAAGATTAGCGATGATTCGCAATGTATTTGCTACTTCATGCCAACAGCAATTCACCTTCTCATTTGAATATAGCAAGGAGGAAGCATAACTATGCTTATGTTATTTCAAGTATACTGCATGCAGGCAAGCCACGTAGTACATTGCTGGTGCTTGCAAAGTCAATACAAACTTTGTCCGACCGTACAGTACATAGCCCATGCAATTTTCTTTGATTTTGCAGTATGTTCAATCCCAATCCAGCCAGACTCAGCAACTTCCTCTCTCCTTCTGAACAGGCCACAGATACGCAGCAGGAGGGGCAATCGGAAAATAATGATCAGTTGATCAGCTTTGACGACATTTGAGAAAGATATGTTTGTTTTCGTTGGCTTAATAACACACGGGCGGTGGTAGACCCGGCGAGCAAAGGGCGGGCAAGCAAAAATATATTTGGTCGAGATTGGGTGGGCTTGGCTTACTACAAGTTAATACCAAGCGTGAAGGGTTTTTGGACTGGGCTACACGCCCGGAAAATTTGAAAAATGAAACTTCTTGACTTTTGGACCATAAGAATTTGTCAGTCGCAGTATTTTAATCTATTCAGCAGTCTAATATTAAATTTCTCATTTCAGCACGGTTTTTTCGTGAATTCTGTATAATTTTAAGTAACAATATGAGCGTCTCGGATGTCCCGAAAAATGTTTTGTGCTCGCCTAGAATTGTCCCGGCCTTACATTATGGAAAGTTGGCAGCCTTTGCAGCCAGCACAGACGTAGGTTGCTTGCAAAGGAAAGGACAAAGCTCAGCTTTTGTACGCATAAATCACACAAAGTCGTTCCATTTCCCCCAAACCAATACCTTGTTATGTTTTTCCCAAAACGATAACTGCGCGGACAAGTGAAAAATGCATTATGCGGAGTTGTGTGACACTGATCGCGCCTCTGTTGAGCAAAGGATCTAGGGAAGAGTTAGGAAGCTTTTTGGTTAGGAACAGTTTCTAAGTTCTAAGAGTTGCTTCACTGTTGAGTGTCGGTTTCACACATTTTTACATGCATTTACAAATAATGAGGGTCTTTCTTGAACACGTATGTACATAGGCGCAATATCCACCGGGGCAGGGGACATGTTCGCTGTAAGAAACTCTACAGGGGACAACTAATTTATTTGTCCCCTATACGAATCTCAGAACTTCAACTGCCAAAGCTGAGGAATTAGAGAGGTCTACGCCAGCCCATTTGAGCTAGCCATGCAGGTGCTACCCGAAATTTGAGAATTTAGTACATGTTTTATCCAAAGTCTGGAAAAAGTTTGCCAGAATTCTGCGGTTAATGTTCCCAACTCTGATAACCACGTTTTTACCGTTTTCATTCGTTAAGTTTACCGAATATCCTAGCCACGATTGTAGAGATTCACCAAAGCAGCACCATAGCAACTTCGCTTCCACACGAAGTCTTAAAATACAGGGTTGCGCATAACCTTTTTCAGGGGTCCACAGCCTGTACCCGAAATGACCAAGTAGTGACCTAGGGATCGTCTTATCGTGTTTCATTGTGAAGCAATTAAGTTAAGGAAAAAATAAAAGCCAGAGGACAGCGGTATTTTCTCTCAGCTCTTGTACAAGCAAATAGTTCGTTCTTTTGGTTTTTTATGTAGTCCAGCGAGTAACAGATGTAACACAGTCTTGAGCAGCAAGGCTATCCTTTATTCCGCAGCTTTACAACTGTATTAGTGTAAGTCCTAATTAATTTAGCACGCCCTTCTTTCATTGGCAAGAAAAACAGCGTGCGCCCGTTTCCATGTGGTGAGTAGTTCCATTTGGCCCATTTATAATGGCAAATATCCCTTTGACTCGAATCCTAGGGCAGGCGCAGATGAACGACAACAAATTCAACTATTCATGCTTTGGTGCAGGCTGAATGGGATTCATTCTGTGGTCCTTTCCTGATTGAGGCAACAGTTCCTCATCCACTTCTATCCGTACATTTATTAACTATATTAGTGTTATTGTGTGCAGACAACCCTAACCCTAGTCAGGATTTTTTCGTGCACCCTCAACAGCACTGAAATTCAAGTACATAACGCCTGCGTCACTGCCTACCTTCGAAAGCTGTTTTCAAGTACTACAATGCTTCTTGTCAACTTCAATTGCCTTCTTTATTGCAGCGAAAGCAGAAACAGTAGCTGAGTCAGTATTTCCTCCCACATGACTACGGGAACTTCCAGTGAAAAATTGCAGATACTTACCACCATGTATCACACTACCCTTGTGGCCTTCGCCTTCCTAGCAACGTACTTTCTTTCTTCTGGGGACATTGAACTCAAGTTCCTTTCACATATTGACGACAGGTTTCCAACAATCTCCTCCGAGGAACGCTCCACCACCACCAACTGGTAGGAGAACCAAAAACTTACAGACAAACAAAGTGATACTCATGCAAAGAAAAAAATGAAAGAGCCACCAAGGTAGCCCACTACCCCGAGTGCAAACGTAGAAGAAGACAATTATGGCTGCGGAGCAAGTGAAAAGTGTTGGAAATAGAAGTGTTTTGTGGTATTCTCCTGCCACGAGGTGGAAAACTCGGATGCGCTCGTACTTTCTCCATAATGCAAGGTTGTTTTCCAATGAATCAGACTTCTCATTTCTGTAAAACAACTCGGGGTTAACAGATTTCATTCATCGTTTGAGGCCAAAATAATTGTACATGAGCTGGTTGAATTGATTGATCATCACATTTGGGATAACCTGGCCGATCATGGCAGACAAACCACAAATAAGTAGCGGAATCGTATACTTCACGAACTCCAACGGCCAGAACGCAAATTTCCACAGAATGTCAGGAACCGTAGACGTGTTTAGGAGACCCAGCCGCAGTAAAATAAGAAATAGGCAGGTCTGCGATCGCGAATCCAATGGCGGAGGCTCCAAGTCCGGTGAAAAAGCATGCACCGGCAAGGTAGATGACTACAAGAGCTACTTTCACACTAGAAAATACTCCATGATGGCGGTTGTCACACAATGCAGAAGTTGAAATCCTATCCCAGGTGTTCACAGTGCAGATCGTTTCCTCTTTTCGAAAAATTAGCGACACTGAGGCCCCGCATGGGACGAGATATGCAAGGACACCAACGATGCACATGGCTGTGTTGATATCCATTGTGTTGGATCCCACCAGGACCAGGAACATTTGGTAGCACATAACAGCCAACTTGTGGATCATACTTAGGACAATGATTGACAAAACGTCATGGTGAACGATGAGCTAGTTACCAGAACGAATTTCGAATTTACCATTGGGCGTATATAAATAGGGAACAAGGTACAGCTTGGAGCATGTTTTGCCGTAAAAGTAGAAGCATTGCCTTGCTGTGTCATACAGAAGTGACAGCCGGTCGTCTGAAATGATTTTCTCCACCGATCCCATCAGACCAGTCTGATGATTTGATCGAATCTTATGTTTGTTAACGCGGGCAAAAATTTGAAGTCTCCTTGACTGAAAAGTGACTACAGTTTTGCACATTTTCATGTTGACATAGCCGTAGTAGTGGTTCCTGCTATCAATTAATTCAAACGCCGTGCTCTCTCATAGCTGACCTTCCCAGCTTGCTATCTTTCCTGTCAACAGCAGATGGGAAAACACAGACCGCTGAAATAAAGCTGAGCAACTTGAAAAATAAGCTACTTTCTTCTTCTTCTAATTGTCTCTCTCTGCGATGAGACGGTTCCAACTCCAGCTAACTGGAGTCAAGTGGAGATTTGTTGTTGTATATTAACTGCCACGTGTCGTCTGACGAAACAGGTGGCATGACAGCCCTGCTTATGGGTTTTGACAGTTTTCATGTCGGGTAAACCCATTTAAACTACGGGTAGGCTGGATCAGAAGGCGTGAACAAGCCAATCAATCTCATGGAATTTCTTGGCATAAAAAGTTATTAAAGAAGCTGTGATAGCCATTCCGCTGACTGATTGCACTACCGTATTTGGCGGTGACGCGCGGTTAGTGCACAACAGCACTGGAAGCCCTCAATTGGTGTCATTTTTGCAGCGCAGATGGCAAATTTATAATTAAGCTATTATACATATACATTCATTGGGTAGAAAAATGGGAAAGGGAAACCATAGAGGGCAGGGTTTCAATTGCTGCCGCCGAAAAAAATTTAAAACAGGGCGGTAAGCTGTTGGTGTACTTTCTTCCATTTACTTTTGTTTGTTTGTATTTTTTTCCTGTTTTCCGCAGTTAATTGCGTTCGTTTTATTCGCGTTTTAAAATATTCTGAAAATCACTCGATTCCGAAGTTCAGGAATTCTATTGCATTCATAGAAACCCATCCAAAGACGTCCACGCAATGGAAAGGTTAGTCGAATTTCATTGAAGTTGTGACTGGCTGCATTTTATTAATGAAGGAAGTTGAAAATTAGTTCGCGTTTTAACTGTTGAAGTGTCCCTACAAATGGAGAAATTGCTGAGGAGGATGCGTCAACTGAAAATAATGGGCAAGACGGGAAGGTTGGAGCAACTGTTTACGCTGGAGAAACTCCGAATCCTGGAACTGACGATCAGATTGGAACTAAGAAAACCAAGTATGAAACTGCAACTGAGGCAAGTTCCAGGTTAACAAGACACAGTGCTAAAAGCACATAGCATGGGGGTTGCTCGCCTGACTAAAACGGGCTTCTCATTTCAAAAAGTTGGTTATGAAAACAGAAATAGTAGAATTTGTTTGAATTAATTTCCACACAAATTCCGTCACCATGGGGAAGTTTTTCGTGATTTCAAACTTTATCCAGCATTTACTAGAAAAGTGTAGGTCTACACAGCCTAAAGTGTTCCTTCATGTTTAGGTCAGGTCAGCGCCTACATGTATGCAAAGTTTCAAGAAAATCGTAGGGAAGGATGACGCTTAAAAATTGAGTTGAAGTTTTGCAATGCTTTCCTTATGGGAGACAAATTCTGCCGCCCTTGACTACACGTAGTTACGTGCACTAAAATTTTAACCAAACATCTGATTGCTCGGAGCCCTTAAGGCCCATTACTTAGCCAAAATTCAGGGAGGTAAGCTTTGGCCCTGCATTGACTTTAAGCCAACTTGCTTCAAAATCGGTGCATTGGTTCTCCAGTTATGGCCAAAAGAAGAAAAAATGGGTGTGAGTAAACGCTTTGAGGGAGAAATTATAGGAAAATTTCATTGCTCAGGGCGCAACCCCCAAAAATGGCATCGGTTGCTATTTATTACGTTAATATTTTAATTTCCTTGTTTTTTATATATAGACTTCCAGCACAGAAGTTGAAAGCCTTTGGAATCAGGCATTTCAAAATCCACTCATTTTACATCAAGTCTTTACGTTTCTCCCTACAAGTTTCTTCCTGAACAGATGCAGTCTTGTCAACAAATTTTGGAATAAAGAAGCTCGTATTTTCATTCGCGACTACAGGAAATGCTCAGTTTTGAAACCAAAATCAAAAGCGAATGAGTGCGAGTTTTTAAAGCAATTGGATGAACTCTGCTGTAAGATCAGAGAAGATGGGCGAGTGATCCCTTTCAGCAGGTTGAAGATGCCAACATGGCTTTTTCAATGTAAAGATCTAGAAGAATCAAGTAAAAGTAAGTTTCCTGAGGGAACACTGAAAAGCGAGCTGAAGATCAGGTATTTGGACTTTAGTTGGTTCATTCCAAACGGGAATGGCGATTGTTCTATCCATCATTCTATCCTGATCTTGCTCCGCCACAGTGCTCCTCAGCTGATGAAACTGAAGCGCAAAACGGCTGCTCCACAATTTGAAAATCTTCTGGCAGGCATTTGTTTTCCTCAGCTGGAAGAGATTGTACTTCACAGGCGCCGTGCTCATAGTGGAAGTCAGTTGACGGACAAAGCCATTCTTCGGAAGATACTTGAAAGCGCCCCAAAGTGTAAGAGTATTAGGATAAATGACTTGTACACACTTTACTTGGCCGTGCCACAGGAGAGATATGGGCTCGTGACCGAACTTGAATGCCAGCAATCATTGTATGATGACGAGTTTGAAGATGAGGATTTGTTTCCAAAGGTCATGGAGAGGATCATTGAGAAGAAACCTAACCTGAGAAAGTTATTGATTGATCCACCAATGCCTATCTGCTTTTCTAATGACAGTAGTGATGAGCAAGATAAGCATGCTGAGTCTCAGGCGAGGGATGCGTTAACATACAAAAGTGTCCTGCAACGATTGCTCCAAACTTTTCGTCAAACTCTGAGGTCCATTTACATCAAGGGACGCTACCCACTTGAGCAGTTGTCAGTTCCGACATTGATTAATTTAAGGAAACTTATTCTCAAGGACGATCTGACCTTCGGAGGAGACATTGAAGAGCTTTGGACGTCTATTGTTTCAACTGATTTTGAGCAACTTACGCCAAACCTGGAAGAGTTGAAGATTATTATCACAATAATTGATATGAATACTTCGCAAAAAATGCTCGACCGATTGAGCTATGTCTGGCCAAAATGTGATCATGTTCCGGATGGCTGTACTTACTACAAGTGCGCCAGCATCCGTAAACTGAAATTGGAAGTCGAAGTGAAAAGAATCGAGTTCAGTAAGATAAAGGCCTTCTTCCCGAACGTCAAGTGCTTGGACTTGAAAATTAGCTTCAGCTGTAGCTTGCGTTGTGACCCCGTGCCAATCTCAGAAATTTGTCAAGTCTTGCCGGATCTTGAAGAATTGAACATTCATGGTAGAGCAAACTTTCTCGGGCGGAACTATGATGCTGACTTTTGCGGAGTTCATGAAGAAGAAGCGGAGCTGTTGAGAAGTGAGGATGAGGATTACCTCAAGGCAGTTCAGATTGTACCGGTCAGACCGTGCCTGCTCACTATGCCAAGTAAGAACCTGGATTCTGGATACTTAACAAACTTTCCATGTTGTTTTAATCCGCTAGAAAAGCAATCTGCTACCATTTGATTCTGTTTGTGTTTGCAGATTTGCAATACTTGCGGATCGCCTCGACCTTCCGTGACACCGCAAGTGATGAAAATGATTCAGAACATCCGCTTGTGCTTAAATCTAATGTGACTGATATTTTGGCATTTGAACGGTTAAAGAGGGCAGATTTTTCCGTGTCCTGGGAGATTGAGAGTGTTGATGAGGATGATGATGATGACGAGGAAGAGGATGATGAAAGCGATGGTAGCTATGAAGCCCTGGAGGACGAAAATGACGACAGCGAAGATGGCTCCGAAGTTGAAGAGGAAGACGAGGAAGGAGGTGACAGTATTGAAGATGGCAGTGAAGTCGAGGAGGACAGTGATGACTAGGAGTTAGTCAGTCTGAACGGGCTATTTCAAGTCCAGTCGTTAGGTTCATTGGTACAGTTACAGGCCGTCCAGTTTTATGTAACAGCAAGGACGAATTATTTAACCTAATGCAATGTTTTCTTGTCTTGTTTCATTGTTGAGCCATAAAGTTAAGGAAAAATGAAAGAAAGAGAACAGCGGTGTTTTCTCTCAGCTCTTGTGCAAGCAAATACTTCGAGCTTGTGGTTTTTTATGTAGTTCAGTGGGTAACAGGTGTAACACAGTCATGAGCATCAACAAAAGGCTATCCTTTATTCCGCAGCTTTACAACTGTATTGGTTTAAGTCCTAATTAATTAAGCACGCCCTTTTTTTCAGTGCACTGGCTAGAAGAACAGCGTGCGCCCGTTTCCACGTGGTGAGTGTCCTCCTATAGCTCTCGTTTTTGGTGCCCATGTTTTCGTTTCGAATTCACATGTCATCTTCGTCAACGTGCCACTAGTTTCTAACGGAAATACTAAATGACGGACAGACATTGACATTGACAGATAGACTCTTCATGTTAATTTACTTGTTTCTGACGTCGAGCACGATTAATGCCACTGGTACGTCGTCACTGACATTCTTGACGCGTCTTCCATCGCCTATGAGTTTTATGATATGGTAATAACGGGATGAAAATTGAGTCTTGACGGTGAATTCTCTAAGAGGCGTTTAAGCTTTCAATTCGCAGTGAATGAGGACAACATTTAGACATAACTAGACCAAACAAGACAGAACCAAAGGACGTGTACTGACAAGCAAGCAAACACCCATCTACATTACAACTGTTTGCGCTATTAGAGCCACAGCAATGTTTCAACGAAAAGCAACCAGACAGCTAATGAGCTGCTTTTCCACAAAGTCGATAAAGATCAATGCCGAATTTCTCTCCATTTCATGAAATCTTCCTACTTGTATGCTCGTGCAATGTAATGCCCTTGCACGCTTCCGTAGCTCTAATCTCCTATTGCTGGACGCATCTGCACCCCCTGCACGAGCCACGACCGTCACCAGTTCACACTTCAACTTATCCTGCAAATCTGCCAGACGATAAGCTGTTGAATATGTAGCACAATACGTGGTGAACGCGAACATAGGCTAGGTTAAATAGGCAAAAGGCAGCAATGAGAGGGTGTCCCCGGCCAAACTTGATCCCAACGTAGCCATTAAGTATCGCTCCACCAATGCAGCCCATCTTCAGTGCTTCGACAAACCAACGGTTGAATTTGTTAAACATTTGCAGGTAAAGCTGAACCTGGACTGCAGTTTTGCACACTTTCATGTTGACATGGCCGCAGTGGTGGTCCTTGCTATCGATCAATGCAAACGTTCACATTTAATCGATACGTTTTTCAATTCGCGCCAACTTGAAGCATATACACTTACTCTTTAGCCATCGTCTTGTGAATTAAGTGAACTTTCTCTTCCGAGGACTTCATGTCCATGAACTCAGAGGGGGCCAGTCAAGAATTTTGAATTGATTTCTTAAAATTTCTGTTTTCTTCAAGGAGCAAAAATAGGGGGAAAAGGGACCGCTTGTTTCAATATAAACTTCCAATTTGTAATTTTTGCCGAAATGTCGGCGAAAGAATTTGGACTCTTGAAAAACCGGCTACTTGACTGGTCAAGAGTAACGAAATTCTTGAACTTCAAGTACTTGACTGCCGCGGAAAATCGGAGATGCAAAAATCAAGAAAGCCGTTGCCGAAAATTTTCAATTGCTTGGCCGGAAAAATTGCTTTGAAATTGCAATTGCAATGAATTTATCAAGATATCTGTGACCCCTAGTCGGGTAAACCCATTTAAGTGACAGGTGTGCTGGATCGGACGGGCGCGGACAAGCCAAATATTCCCATTTCTGGACGAAGTAATGTTTTTCGTCCGGTTGACAGCTGAAGCTTGGAAAAAGCTACACTCGAAACTCGATATAAGGCCCTACCGTATAACGTAATTCTCTCAATAACGTATGAAATTTACTGTCCGTTCCCAG
>JAQFYD010001145.1:0-13384 GCA_034694225.1 Bourletiella hortensis
CTCTAATAGTCTAACGTTACAAGTAAGTCTTCAAGTTGAACCTTGTATAGTTACAGTAGTATCAAAATGGCATGTAGCATGTAGAGAAATGTCCTTTTGAATGACAGTTTAATTGAAAGTTCAAATGACTACAACTATGATCATGATAATAATGTTGATGTATGGCAAAAGTTAGTTAGTGCTTATGGGCCATAGGAGCAGATGAAGCATCGTCATCTTCATCATCATCGTCTTCGTCATCATCATCAACAATAACAACAGTATAAAGTATACAGACAACAAAGAATGTTTGACTATTGAAAGCTACTACAGACTTTCGTATAACCATCTTTAGCCCTCCAAGGTATTTCCTATGTGTAAGTCTGTGTCTGTATGTATGCATACTACTTACAATTATTACAATGTTTCAAAGCTGTCAGACGGACAGATAGAACAAGTAGTAGTAACATAGTATCGATTGTGAGTAAATTTTTGCTTAGCAAGACCAAGTAGAAGAAGGGTACCTTGTAAAAAGCTTAAGCTGCATATGTTCCTTCTCAGCTTAAGGTTTTTCAAGGAACCAGCAGCAAGCCGTACACTACTGTAAGTACAGGCAAGTACTGTAGTAAGTGAGTATTATAACCATTTGGATCTTCAGTCAGTTCCTTATAGTATATCCTCGTCTTCTCGAGTAGTGTTAGTTAAAGTATTAGGAATGAATTGTGTGCTGGCTTTTTTTGAGTTCACAAAAGTTTTCTGCTGCTGTTCTTATGGGTTCGTCGGCGCATAGCATAAGAAAAAGTAGGGAAAGGAATAATGCTATACCGCACTGCGGGGCTTGAGTCTGGCTTGCGAGATTTCTGTCTATGCCATACTCCATCCATACTACTTACACTTACTGCTGACTCTTATATGTTCCTCAGCTTGCTTGTTATTATTATAATTATGAATGGAAAAGACGAACATAATAAACCATAAAAATCCCATATCGTCTAGTTAGCTTCGGCTAGATTTTATAACAGATTAAATGATTTGTATGCATTTTCCTCCCTGTTCTTCTCTCTGTGTCCTCCGTGTGATGAATTTTGAATGGTTGTGAAAGTGTACTACTGTAGTATATTAGATGTTGTATACGTGAGGACGAAATAATAATAATTATTCTCAATAATAATTTTCACAAAAGTCAACATAACAAGCAACTGCAGCATCATTCACACGGAACAGATCATCATTGTTGTTGCGGCAAAGAAAAATTATACTGTGATCTTTACCAGCAGCAGTTTACTACATTGCACCTCTATAGCCGTCCGTCCATTGACTGACTTACTAACTGACTGACTGATTAAAGTGAGCTACAAAAGATTCCAGCCAGTTTGTTAAATACACCGGACCGAAAGTGTGTGTGGATTTCCATGTTTGGTTTGCTGATATGAGGTCGTGATAAATTTTGGAGCGTAAATATAATAGAGGCGGTTGACGACGGGAACTAGCAAGGGTTAAATTACGGGAATCATTATGGTTACACGGGGATAAATTTGGCAATTTTTTGTACGAGCTCTGATGGGAGCTGTGATTCATTTTCTGAGGAACACTAACGAGTGCAGATGTGATGAATAATGGATGGAGAAGGTGAGAAAAGTTTGCGGATTCTATGTAAGAGTAATTATTATTTTGGTATAAATGTTAAGATTATGTTGCTAATTATATGATGGTTGTTTGAAATTTTATAGCTGTGAGCCATTGGGAATAATAACTAAGATCGTCGAGTCGGAAAAATTCCGGAATCCTTCTTCATGATCATTGGCTTTTTATGGACGAAGATACGTCTAGATTTATTAAGGATTTAAGTTTATTTGAAGTATTGCCAGTACCTCGTTCCAAGGGATCTGGCGAAAATCAAGTGTCTAGCGTGCTGGCTAACAATTCTGTATCCTGGGTTAGAGGACGAGGTGGCCATCCGTCGTCAAATACGGGGCTACAAGGTCTAACCATCATTCCGACAAATAATAACAGTCAAGTCAATGTTTCCACATTGGCGGGTAGCATCAATAACAACGCTGGTAAAGTGCCCAATTCTTCGGGACTTGGCACTTCATCCGTGCTTAGTAAACTGGAAAAGCTGTCGATAAGTACCCAGTCAGCGGCCCAACCGACGGAATATGGAAGTCCGCGAAATTATACCATTCCGTCACCTCCACCACCACCCCCGCCACCGATCAGTGATGACCCTATTTATGAAAACCTAAGTTCGTTAAATACAAATCCACCACAATACCCACCACCGCCACCCCCACCGTATGAAGGATACCACAATAAAATAATTGGAGGATATGGGATGACATCAAGTGTAGGAAGCAGTAGCAGTTATCAGTACGTTCCGTCAGTAGCAAATTCAGTTGGAAGTAGTCGATCCTCTCCGTCCCCATACAGTGGAAGTATCGTATTGAACAAGTCATTGTACACACCATCTACAATCGGAAACGGCTCGGATGGTCCAATCTATGAGAATCTAGATACCATTCAGTATGGAATAACAACAAATTCCAGCGGAGGACACTATGGAACATCAAGTGTGATGAATGTCACCGGAACTGCGGGAATGAACTCTAATGGTAGCAATCGAGCATGTCCTCAAGTTCCAGTGAAGAAACCTCCGTCAGGAAGTAGTATGAGAGAGGTAGCTTATAGCGAAGCCATTTCCAGTAAAAGTCATCTCTATGCTGAAATCCCATCGCCAAATCAGTTTAAACCGATTCATTCGCAGCACAGTAATGGCACACCCTCACCGTACGCCGTAGGTAACATCGGTCTTTCCCCGGACAAAATGCATCCACCGTCAAGTTCAGCAGCAGGAAATTCCAAGAAAACAGCTGGTGGACTATTCAAGAATCCGAAAAAACTTCTTCCTTCTATAACTCTTCATAAGCCCAATGTAAGTCACCTGAGCCCATTATAATGAATTTATCGAAAACGATGCCGAATCTATAATATTTGAATCGTTCATGTCAATCGAAACAGGGCCCTACGGAGGCGGAGAAAAAACTCGAAGAATTAACACGTCAAATCGAAGAGGAATTGGCCAAGCAGGAGGAGCAAGGAGCTTATTTCGGTGAGTAACCATGAATGTTAGTATTCTTTAATGAAAATCAGTAATTGATCGAACATTTTCTTATCCTTGCAGGAATTTGTCATAGTTGTGGTGAAAAGGTAACCGGGACAGGACAGGCGTGTCAGGCCATGGGGAACCTCTACCATACAAATTGCTTCGTTTGTGTTTCTTGTGGCCGGGCGTTAAGAGGCAAAGCATTTTATAACGTGAATGGCAAGGTATACTGTGAAGAGGATTATCTCTATTGTGGATTCCAGCAAACTGCGGAACGCTGCTCGCTCTGTGGTCATCTTATAATGGAAACAGTTAGTTTTTTTCTCACATCGACATCAGTTGACATCACCATCACGCCTTATATTCAAACGTCTAATTTTTTGCAGATTCTTCAAGCTATGGGAAAGCCATATCATCCGGGCTGCTTTCGGTGCTGCGTTTGTAACGAATGTCTCGATGGGGTGCCATTTACAGTAGACATGGATAACAAAATCTACTGTGTCAATGATTATCATGCAATTTTCGCTCCCATATGTGCAGCATGTGGAAAATCCATAACTCCAATAGAGGTATGTGCTTGCAATAGCTATTACTGATCGAATCTATGAAACATAATACCATTTGGAACTGATAGTCTAAGTTTGTATATGTTTATTGCCTTTTGTAGGGGACAGAAGAGACAGTTAGGGTTGTCTCCATGGATAAAGACTTTCATGTTGACTGCTATTCTTGCGAGGTACTGTGTTCAGTCGCACTGCTTTAAGAAGTTACATCATCGTTCGATGCTAAATAAATTATTTTTATACTGTAGGACTGCGGTATGCAACTTACTGATGAGCCTGACAAGCGCTGCTACCCTCTGGAAGGACATTTGCTCTGCCGACCCTGTCATGTAAACCGATTACGGTTACTCTCTATGTCAACACCACAGAGTATGGAGGTGAGATGAGCAGGAAATCCACCTAGATTTTTTTCGGGCATTCAGATTTTCAGATGTATTAATGATTGTCTTATTTCTTTACAGGGAGTGGCCGCTGCCTATCATTGCATTAATTGAGTTGTGAAGTGGTCAGTTGCTATAGACGTCTGTTGTAATGACGCGCACAGTTTCATCGGATAAGGCTTTACGCACTGACAAACGCGCAGTGTTATGTTAGTTCTACCATACTCACTCACGGTAAAAGACAATAGTTCTAGTGTCTACATTCCTACATTACTGCAATGAAAACAATGCAAAACTCTGGAATGCCTGGACTGGAGGGTTAAAGCAGGAGAAAGCAGTTACTACTGTGAAAAATTACTAGCTTGAGCATACACGACTGCTGTGCGGGATCAATGTCTAAGTTTGCAGTCAATTAAGCTGTTGACACGAAAATACTTGATGCAGCCAAAAGAACATATAGTACTCACTTTTACTTAGACGTAGTGTAGACCAAAGTATTTTTTAAACAGCAATGAGAGAAAATGTTACCCTCATGGTATATTGTTTATTTGCTTTCCACGGGTGAAAGTCGTTATTGTCAGAGCCTATTATTTAGTCGGTCTAGTTTGTGGTGAAGATAATGATGATAGCAATTATTATTATCTTAGCGGTATCTCGTCGTGCATGTGATATGTAGGTATGTGCTTAAAAGTGGCTAACTGTATCAGGTGAGTCGACATGCTGGGGCTAACTCTTTACACTTCTTTACACTATGGACCCTTATGAGGTCCAGTCTATTTCGTTTACTGAGGGACAAAGTGGGATAATGCAGATGCTGCCGAGTTTTTGTGAACTGCCAGGCCAAATGCCAGGAGCTTGCGGTAGTACCCACACAAAGGTGTTCTCATTGCTCCGAAATTTCAATTTTTTCTTCGCCCTACCCCAGGGGGAAGTCTGAGTCCCTAAGCATGTGGATGTTCTTGGCGAGAAAATTCATTCCCATCCTTTTGACTCACTTTGCACGTACTATTTTTTGCACGAAATGCCATAACTTGAACTGATATTGTAGCCAGTTCGTTGTTCATTCCGTTCCACTAAAACATTTCTACGCCATCCCATTCCAAGACACAAGAAAATATTTATTCAGCAGCTGTGAACTGTTTTCCATTTACGAATAATAATTAGTGTCTGCTGTCATTTCAATATATCACTATTATCATAAAATCTATGAGACCAGAAATCATAGCAGCCTTCCTAATCGCCAGAAGGTATATCTCCTTTCAAACAGATAATTTCCTCGCTCTATCGCTCAAAAGCGTTTTTGCCTTCGTATTTTTTATTCCATGTGCCACTTATGCTGAAAAATATTTGTCAAATATCTATTTTCTATTTTTCGGCTAATGTTGCTATCACGACACAATTTGATACAATAAAGATATGAATAAAGTCTCTTGCAGGCGATCATTTTCTGCAACCTTGTGCTGTCGGACTAGTTTATTATCACAAGACACGTAAAATATTTTTGCCACCGAAGAAAGAAGTCGACAGGCGGCTGGCAATCTTGAGCAATGTTCTCAAGGAAGCTGCGGTATTCTCAGAGAGTTGAGACCCCGTAAAATATGGTTACACTAACCCTTCAAGAACGCAAAGGCTTTACGGGAGCTTCCGTTACGATCATCTTACTCATACAAAGTCTGAATAAAAAAGAGGTGCTTCGTTTAAAGATTTATTATCATTTTCGGATATTAAAATTACACGGTACTAAAATTCTTGGATTAGTTACCCCTTAGAGCTCAACATTATTAAGTATTTTAATTCTATATGAACGAAAAAGTACAACAAAATTCCCTACCGTAAGCTGTACCTCCCACAAGGTTTAAGGTCTTCAATCATGATGAAGAGATGATTTTTACACTAGTAGTAATACGCAATGTAAATATCTACAGGAGTTGATTTAAACTGAAAACGCAAAGCAAAATGTCTGGTCATCACGACTGCAGAATAATACATGATACTCTAATCACAAGTAAAATAATTACGAGTTAGTTAAATTTTTTCAAGTTTTGACCGTTTCTTTGCAATTGCATCTTCGACTGCCTTTAATTGTTTCAAAAGCTCTTCTCGTCGTTTGGATGAGGACTTGGATTCCTTTGGAGAAAGGCCTCCCTTGTTTCCATTAGAAGCGTCTTCAATAGACAGCGCCTCCTACAAACACAATACAATTTTTAAATTGTAAAATAGTGAACACAGCCATTTGGAGACCCTCTTGAAGTCATAAGCAGATGGTAACCAACCCTAGAACTGTCGTCATCCGGAATAGGTGTCCTATTGCTGTCCCGGGACACTTGGGACCTCTCGTCTACTGCAAACAACAGGAAAGGAGAATCAATATAGCTATCATCATAGCGCCACCCCTACTTCGCTTCATCAAAAAACACTATCAGCTTACCTTTGACATCGTCTGATAATCGATCTAAGACATTCTTATTAGCCTTAAAACCAGAAGTTGCTTTCAGAGTCATTTTAATTTGTGTCTTTGCTGGGGGAGGGACCTATGAAAAGATTACACATGTAAAATGTGATCGGCGTCTCTATCACAAAAATATTCAGAATAAGAAGTACCTGTCGTCCTGTTTCAGGTTTCCTGGTCAACTGTTTCGACGGCGCCTGTGCTCCAGAGCTCAAGCTATCTGACGGAGGGATGCTTTTTTCAACTGATGGGGCTTTCCTTTTTGTACGCGCTAAAGAATAGAGAACATAGTAAAGTCAGGTGACTCAGTTTCCTCATCTTCATTAATGCTTAACGAAATCATTTTGATGTACCTAAAGTAGGAGAGCCGAGTGACGAGGAAGACGAGCTGGAGCTACTTGGTGATCGTGAGCGAGATGACGACAGCCTACGAGACAATGACCGTGAACGCGACGGTGATGGAGACCCACTGATGGATCTATCCCGTGAAAATTTTGACCTCGTTCGGGGTTTGCTAGACACCGACCTAGATCTTGATTTAGACTGAGACTTCGACGCCGATTTGGACCATGGCGATCTTGATCTTGACCGTGACGCAGATCGTGACCTCGACCGCGAACGCGACCGAGAAGAGCTGTCTGACCGATTTGACCAACTAGCCCGGCGACGCATATGCCCACCGCCCCTCTTTCCTTTCAGATCTCGTTCTCTCCTGTTAAAATATACCCATGACGAAATTTCAGCCAACTCATCAGTGACCTAAAATTAATTCGAGAATTCGTTTAGCAGCATACACTAAGGGAGGATTCTTCTCAGGTATCCTATCTTTCATATGTGGTGGCCCTTTAGGTGGTGAAGGGGCAAATCGCGGAGGACGATCGTAGTGTGGAGGCCCTCCATATCCACCTGGCCCACGCCGGCCAAATTCCTCTTTGGGAGGTGGCGGAGGAGCTATCCTTACTGCATATAACAAAACAAACATTAAGGTGTCAGTTGTTATAGTTATTGACGACAAAAAAAAGCTAAAATGAAAAAATAACCATACACACCTGGCTTGGGAGATATTCGCCGAGGAGGAGCCTTTCGGACAGGCTCCTCGCGAGATTTCCTCCTTTTTTTCGTGGCAGGACTTGCTGAGCCTCTCGAAGACCTTGACGACCTGGAGGAGCTGCGACTACTCCTTGAAGACTTGGATGAAGAAGATGATCTTGATGAAGACCTAGATGAACCACTTGAATAGCTTGACCGTTTCGATACTGTCGAATCTTTGCGAGAAGCCCGGCCTGCAGGGGACTTCGACCGCATCCAAGGATCATGCCATTCTTCTGCCTTCCGTGGGCTACAAAATTGTGTTTAAAGATTAATTTGTGAAACAAGAAACAGCAACAGCTGGTGCATTACTAAAGAATACTTACTCGTCGTAATTTCTTCGAGAGCCGTGGGCGCTGTACTGATCCTGATAGCCATGCCCTCGCCTAAGAGCGGACTCCCTAACCATGCGAACCTACGGATAACACCAAAATCATTATGAGTTTTTGGTCCTAATAAAGACTAAGCTTGCGAAGGTGAAAAATATTTACCTCAGGTTCATGCAAAGGGGGAGCCTCCCTGACAGGTGCATCCCTCGGAGGTGCTTCTCGAATGCCTCGACCGGGTTTGTGAAGCCGATGCACTCGTTCCCGAACAAAATCAGGGTCAATTTTTTGAGGCGCTACAGTATGTCGCGGACCAGGCGGCGGTCCACCAGCCGGGCCGGCCCATGGTCCAGGAGCGTCATATGGCTCGGGGTACACATCTTCATCACTAAATAATTGTCAGAAAGTGATTTAAACATTAGAAAAACCTGTGACTGGATACTAACCCATTCCGCAGCAATTACACATGATAATTCAAAACATGAACCGCACTTACACAGGCTCTGGAGCAGGTTCAGGACTCGAAGGTTTTCGCATATAGTAGTCATTTTCTTTGTCAATCTCCTCCTGTGCTAATGTTAAGTTCATTTTTTTCTCTTCGAAGTCAATATCTGTTTCCTTTCTCTTAACAGATTGTTTTATTATCTGCAAAACATTTAGTTGCATTCAGGTCAGATACAAGGAGATATTAAGAGGCAGACGTGAAAATATTCCGAAACTAACGTAACTAACCTCTTTAGCTGTTCTAAGTCCTCTTTCCCATGCTGATTCCACTACTGGTTCTTCAGGTTTAATGATAGGGGGAAAGTTTGGCGGAGCGACACCAAGGAGACCTGGCTTGACCACAGCCGAGGCTGGATTGTTTGGAATCGGTAAAAGTGGTCTCATAGGATCGAACATTGTATACAACCCCTTATCGGTGACACCAGGGTGTAGAAATCTATTAGTTTTATTACAAAACTTAGCTGCTGTTGGACACATTTGTAACTATAATGTACGAGACGGCGCATATGAAAAAATACCTGCAGTTCGAACCCCATGTGCATTGTCCTTTCCCAAAAAACCTGCATACGGGCTTAGGAACTTTGTTGTTTCGATCTTCATCGTCGGTAACTTCTCCTTCCTCTAACTCATCCTCCTCTCCTTCATCTTTTTCAGACTCCTTGTAAACTATTTTTTTGCGCTGTGGTTTGACCGCCGCGCGTTCATCAACGCATTCACCTTCTTCCAACCCCTGTTGAGGTGATTCCGATCCTTCTGGTTTGTCATCTTCCAGCTCTCCTTCCTCATCTTCATCGTCATCGTCTCTACGAATTTCAATCTTGGCCGGATTTTCCGCAACTCGGACATTATCTTCCAGATCGTCTGCTTCAAAATCTAACACGTCGTGGTCACAACTCGGGTCTACCCTTGTCATATCGCGCTTCTGAGACCGTATTGAATTGCTTGAGTCTTCTCCTGGTGGGACTATCAACGTATCTCGCGCAGCATCGTCCAGTGCGTCAATGTTAGTTCTTTCCGAATTTGCGCTCAATTTGGAAGTGGAGTCGAAATCAATTGTGTTGTTAGTATTTTCATCTTGAGATGGAGAATCACATTCTCCACTTTCAGAATTATCATTCATAACTCCAAGACTATCCGCGTCCATTTTCAAATGAATACGCCGGTCGCCCTAAATGTTTCCCACTGATGACGATAATGGTAACAACTCAAGTCAACCGAATCCTCTCTCCACCGGACGAAATCTTAAAAAAAGTAACAAATACCCAAATTATAATCAAATATCAAAATTCACACATAATGCATGGACTTCGAAAAGAAAAACATGAAAAGGACCTTACTCACTCTTTCCTGTTCATTAAGTGAAAGAAAAAGAGTAGTTTACAAAACTTCCACCTATGTACTTCAACTGCACCACACCATAATAATAACTATCAACATATTTAAACTCACACCAACACTACTAAACAGCTATACGCTCTTTCACCAAAAAGAAATAACTATTTCTCTCACTCCATAATAAAACTGACAACAATATAAAATGTTCACTTTTTCTCATGAAAAACTCATTTCGTCACTCAACTCGTCATCATCATCAACTGTCAACCATCATAATAATTATATTCTTCACCTCCATTTTAAATACTGAACACATTTCACCAAAAACTTGTCTATTTCCTAATAATTTTTACTCGCTTTTCCCACCACATCCTCCAATAACCGTTTCGTATCGGCAAACTGATTACTGATTCATCATCTCAACAACTGCAAAAAATGTAAATACAACCAAGAAACCAAATAGCAAGACGGACATCAATCACTTTACACAGAGCTGCAATTATAATTCTATTTTAACACATTCAAAATTCTACGTCAACTTACCTTCTTCTGTATATTACTAAACTCTTGACGACGATTAATATGTGAATTTCTCTCTCGAAAAAAAATGGCTACAAGAAGTAATACAACTATCAAACTACCTTCTTCTTATGCTCGACGCTCTGTCTGTCTTTATGGCGTACGTAAGTATACACAATTCTGTCAGACAACAACGTCCGTATATTCGCTCCGGATTTTTTATTCTTCCCTTGTGTTGACCCAGGACTTAATTATTCCCGAATTGATTAAAAATCTGAATTAATAAATATGACAAATAAATAGCAATAAATTCAAGGGTTGAAGAATACGAAGTCGAAGAACAACAGGCCGACAGAGGTTCATAGCTGCTGCTGCTCCAATCCAGCAACCAATTCACCAGCCTCTGTTTTGACCGAGTGTACGTTTTTCGTCTACACTACACAGCTCCCATAAGTTTATTATACAACGACTGTAGTGTTACAGCTATGGCTATAGTAGTACACTGCCGCATCAACACGAAACACATAGGTTTTACTCTATGGCTCCGACCCATAACGTTATGCATACGGGAGTACAGTGTACTCTATGGTCATTGAGGCCCCTCATGTGCATGCGTCCGGCCCCTGTATGCATTAGCATGGCGAGCCATAGAGAAACCGGTCCCTCAGTACACATTTGGCTACCGGAGCCCACGGGGCCGACATGAGTTTCCACATAGACTAAACAACTTTCTCCAGTACGACTGGTGGGAGTTGTTATGGATTCGGTCCTGGAATTTCCTCTGGTAGCAGTCCATTGATTTTCTCCCGGGTTTTTAAGCCTGGCGAATGGAAGCCGAATTTCTCATCGTCATGCTTTTTCAGGCCTTAGATTCGCAAAGTTGTGACGACGACGGCTACGGCTACATCCGGCATCATAGTATTATGCCCTTTCAGTAGGCTAAACAGAGGGGTCTTGCGCCAAAAGGAAAGTACGTACATAGTACACTTGAAGCGGCCAGTTCACAATTCGATCTGATACATACTACTACTGATACGCCAACTCGTCTACTTTTAAGCGTAAGATATTGGGGTACGGTGCCCTTATACGATACTACTGCTGAACTTTTTTGAACATAATTGGTTTTGGGTGTTCTAAATTTTTTATTTGTATTTTTTATTAAATTGTAAGTAAATTATTTGAAAGAGATGGAGAGGAAGAGGGATGAGGAAATGGGGTTAATTTGGGTTGTTTTTTTTCGTTTCAGGTTGGAGGGCCATGGATCCGTGGATAATAGCGCCTGTAGAAAGGGCGAGGCACATAGAGCAGTTCAAGGGCCTTAACCCGGTCGGGGGATTTGTGACAGGTGACCAAGCGAAAGGGTTCCTGTTACAGAGTCAACTTCCGCCACCGGTTCTGGGTGTAATATGGTGAGTCAGAAAGGATGACAGAGGGGCGTTTATTAATAATAGAGGGGATATGAATGAATGGAGAGATGAATTGATGCAGTTGTTATTTATCGTTTGATATGAGAAGTGAAAATGATGAAGGGTGAAATATTTTTTTTTGTAGAATAAGCAAAACAGTGTTTGTTATGTGATGAATTCAAGGACTGTGTCTGAAACTGATTGAATTTTGTTTGGATATTTTTTATAGGAGCCTTGCAGATGTGAACTGCGATGGGAAGATGGACATAAATGAATTTAGTGTTGCATGCAAATTAATCACGATGAAACTTCGTGGTTATGAACTGCCACCACATTTGCCTCCCGCGCTCCGGATGGTTATAGCTGGTGGAAGCAGCACGACGACACCACTTATGTCACCTTCTGGATCATTGACGGGTATTGCCAGCAGCCCGACAGTAGTAGCCCCTGTAGCTATACCACCGGTAGTGCCGGTAGTACCGTCAGTTCCTTCAGTTCCTGCGAGCGGTCATTCCACACCTACAATCAAATCCGTTGAGGTTGATCCATGGGCCATCACAATGCAAGAAAGGGCTCGTCATGTTGAGCAGTTCAAAAGTTTAAATCCAGTTGGTGGTTTTGTGACCGGAGATCAAGTCAAAGGGTTCATGATGCAGTCTGGCCTCCCTCCTGTCATTCTATGTAACATTTGGAACCTTGCCGATATGAATTGCGATGGGAAAATGGATATTAATGAATTCAGCGTCGCTTGTAAATTAATTACAATGAAATTACATGGTAACGAAGTTCCCACTGCTTTGCCGCCAAGCTTAAAGATCTTGCTGACTCCTGCAACAAGTGCGTCGTCAACCCCAGTGTTATCACCCACAGGCACAGGTCAAAGTTTTGAAGACAGAAGGAAGGAAAACTATGATAAGGGCCAAGCTGAACTGGAACGTCGCCGAAAGCTCTTACAGGACATGCAAAATCGTGAAAGAGAAGAAAGGGAGCGGAAGGAACGTGAAGAACATGAAAAGAGGGAAAAACTACGGCTAGAACAGGAGCGCAAGAAACAAGAAGAGTTAGAAATGAAGCTGGCGATGCAAAGGGAGATGGAGGAGCGGAAGAGAGAAGAAATGAGGAAGACCGAAGAAATGAAAGAGAATGCACGGAAGGAGCTAGAAAGACAACGAATGCAGGAAATGCAGGAGGCCAAACGAACCGAACTCCTTCAAAGGAGAATGAAAGAACAAGAAAGTCTTTTAAAGCTCAAGGCAGAAAATACCAATCTAGGATTAGAGTTACAAGGATTGACCGAGAAGGTGAAGGACTTAGGTCAAAAAATTACTGAAACCCGAGTCGGTGTGTCAGGAGTCAAATCAGAAATAGATGGCATGAGAGCAAAACGAGATGGATACATCGCTGAGGTAGCATCCTTAAAAGCCAAATTAAAAGATCAGAACGGGCGAATGCTTACCGCAGAGAAAGAAAAAGCCCGTTTAGACAAATTGTTGGTGGAACGGGACGTTCGCGGCATCAATCTGAAGCAGTTAAGGGAGAAGCTAAATACAATGAAAGAGGATGTGAGTGAATATTTTTTAACTACCGAAGTATTTCTCGTTGAATTTGTTAAAATAAAGGACCATATCGGATAAGGTACCGTTTTGGGCCTCATCGCGTACATAGGTCAACATTATACTTGAATAGCATCAGAATTTCACCAGAAATTCATTTCTGATCTCAGATTGTCAA
>JAQFYD010001146.1:0-13373 GCA_034694225.1 Bourletiella hortensis
TCATGATCAAGAAGGCCGATTTTGATGCGATAAAAATTGCCAGTGGAGAAAATTTTATGCTCTTTCGAATAAAAAAATTTTCGTCAAGATTGGTAGACGCATTGCTGAGCCACAGCGGAACTGCGGAATCGCCCTCGAAATCGAGTTTTCCGTAATATCTCTGAAATTATGAGACCCACAATCAAATGGATGGCACCATTGAAAAGAGCTCGTCGAGTTGCACTAGAATGGGGCAAGAACAAAGAATTTTGTCTCATACGGTGTGACTCCCTTCCACCTATTCCTGAAATGACTGTATAGAAGATACAATCCCGTCCGAATATAAGCTACTAAAGCATCTCTGCCATACTTTAGTACTTTAGCCCAAATTAAAACCCACCTGCCGTATAGTTTCTATTTCTCCCCGTCCGTGTAGTTTCTATAAAACCCGCTCGCTCGCCTGCCTGAATCATCATAATATTTCATGTCCCTTAACTACCTACTAAAGGCCCAACAGCATCCCGTTAGGAATATAGTCTTCCCCCTCCCATTTATATTTATTATATTCCCTTGTTTGAAGAACAATAACGAAATAATTCTGTGGGAACCACATATCCAACCACCGAGGTTTTCCAGCAATTTAGAGACAGATCTAAAGACCTCTTTATTCTCTAGCTCACAGAATAGCTCGCTATATGGCAAAGGATTATAAAAGCTTTGCATTACTCTAGTGTGAAATCGGGACTGGGAAAGTGAGAAGAATTAAAGTCTCACAACCTAATTATTTGTCTCTTTTGCATACATACAGTACAATAGCCCTCTCTTCTTCCGTACTATTATGCCTCTTAATTTTATTTTCATATTCAAACTGCATAATAAGAAAAGATGATCAAGCTCTAAGGTCAACTGTAAGGTATATTACTACTACACTAGCTACTAAACAAACAAACGGGGCTGTGTAAATCTACTGTAGTTTATATGAGAGAAAATAGTGGCTACACTTAGGGATAAAAGGTCATCAAAAAGTTAAAGTTTGTGGTTCAAAGTTACGACTTTTCCACGTCAACATTCAACATTTTCTGCACGCACAAACCCGTAACAATTTTTTTTCGAGGTCGTCCTCGTCTTCTTCTTTTTCTTTTGTTCAGGACATAAATCCTTTATCAGACTGTGCCACCATTGCTCCCCTTCTCGACGAATAAGTCTTCCATATCTAAAAGTTTACTATTGTGGAGGACGACAAAAAAACTATTATTTAGACTTGATTTTCTTAATAGATATACGCAGTAGTAGGGTGCTTGGTTCTCTTTCTCATAAAATATTTTGTTGTTAAATTAAACTACTACAGTATTGTATTTTTCTTCATAATGCACTGAAAATTCGAGCAAAAACTGCTGAGTCACGTAACGTACGTAATTGAAGGCTCCATGGCGGAGTTTGAATACAATGGCCGACCGCGCGCTCGGAGAACGTCCGGATTTTGCAATGTAAAATTTTCTGTAAGTTTTGCGGCGGCCATAATATTTTTGATATTACATTTTATACAGCTGTTTGTGGAGGAGATTTGATTGAAGATTCGGGACATTTGGAATCCCCAAACTTTCCTGATGAATATTTACCGTCAAAGGAATGTATATGGAAGATTACAGTACCGGAAAATTATCAAGTAAGATTGATTCAACCTACCGTTCGTATTGTCTTTTCATGTTGTGAAAATTTTGCAGTTGTGTATATTCCAAGTAACATGCGACTGAGTGTTTTGCGGGTATTGTTTTTCCTGTAGGTTGCCCTCACATTCCATTCGTTTGAGATTGAAAATCATGAGAATTGCGTATATGATTTTTTGGAGATTCGGGATGGACCTGGTCAAAATTCTACTCTATTGGGAACATTTTGTGGTTACTATCCACCATCTCCTATTGTATCCAGTGGGAACCAACTCTGGGTTCGATTCGTGTCTGATGGCTCGGTTCAGAAAGCGGGTTTTAGTGCAAGTTTTCTTAAGGAATTGGATGAGTGTGCAACGAGGAAACATGACTGTGAACACACTTGTCGGAATACAATAGGTATGGACGGATGTAGAAAGAGAAAATAATGTATGTTAGACTAAGTAAATAGACAGAGATGAGGAAGCAGTAGCTCCTTGCTTGACCTTCTCTAATAATCCTATTACAGTCCTGTTTTTTCTTCTTTTTTCCACTTCCTACTTCCTTCTCCCATGCCATCATCATCCTTAAGGACGTTTCTTTTGTGTATAGTCATCTCTATCTGAATCCCATTTCAGTTTGAAACTGAACCTTCGGCTCGCCAATCAAAGTAAACAGAAGAAGTAGACGACGACGACGGCGAGGAGGAAGAAAAAAGAAGAAATCTGCGAGAGATAGGAAAGAGTGAGATTCTAAAGAGATAGAAAGCCTCTTGGAAGTTAGAGTAGGAGTAGGAGAAGTAGTAGTGGTCATAGAAGGATCGTAATAATGTAATCGGACTTGGACTTAGAGGGTACTCAAATGAGTAGGCAAACAAGGCGACGACGAGGTTTTAGTTTACGCAGGATATATGTACAGTCTAAATAAAATTCTAGTCGTGGAAGATCAAGGATTAATGGTGGTGATAGTTAAACGGAATACGACGACGTCCAGTGAAGCCGTTGTTCTTGCTGTTACGCTCAGGGTATGGCTCTGTCTGATAGGAGAAACGGATAGAAAATAAGAGAGAGAAAAGGGGTTTTAGAATTAAACTTGATGGGGTAGACATGAGCGTAAAATAAATTGTCAATTTGTCCTCCACAGGATCCTACCAGTGCGGCTGTAAATTCGGTTTCGAGCTTCACTCTAATGGAAAGGAGTGTGAGGATGCATGTGGCGGTATCATTGAGGAGACCAATGGCACTCTGACTAGCCCATCCTTTCCAAATCTGTACCCGAGCAATAAGCACTGCGCCTGGGAAATTGTCGCTCCACCGCAGACAAGAATTACACTTAACTTCACACATTTCGATCTCGAAGGAAATAACGTGAGTTTATTTACTGAATCAATTTTCTTCTCTCGCTGTCCGTATTTCTCACGGACACAGGCGGCAGACGTACAGGGATGTAAACCCTTCGAGTATGCCAGTCAGAACTAACGGATTTACGGTTGACACGAGGTCATCAGAATGTAAAATGATTTTAGTTTTCTATTTTTTATTCTCAAACTGTACTTTAATTTAGTGCAGGCATAAGCTTAAGTGTGTACGTATGATTCCATGTAAACATACTTTCTAACCCCTTAGAAAACTTGTTTCATTACTTTGATCTAGTGAAATTATCATGGAGCAGAGTTTTTAGCTGTTAGTACCGTGGATGTGAGACAGAAAGAGAGAGAGGCAGAAGACGAGCTCTGAGTTTTTACTACCATTGCAGTTGAAAATAGTCTGGGAGAACCCGTAGAGGCGGACAGGGAGGTGGTAGAAATAAGGTACAGAAAGTAGATAGGATCCGAAAGCAAGCTGGAGACAGGGTCGTAATTGAATAATTAATAAACTCTCCATATTCTCGATGCGAGGAAAATCCCTCCTCGTGTATATACTATTATTGCTCGTAATTCTCATCCTGAAATGGACTCCCTAAGCTCATTCGTAGAACCAGAATAAGTGAGCTGTTGTGCTCGACAGTATAATATAGCAACTCTTACTGTCATACTACCAGTACTATACCTTTGATGCACTCAGGCGCTAAATGTACATGTATGAGCTTGCCTGTATTTGATATGTTTTGAAAAGGGAAAAATTATAAATTAAGAGTTGACGTATGTGAACGTAAGACTTGTGTTTGGGAGAGACAGAGACAGACTGATGACATTATTTACAAGCATATAATTTTGTGCTGAAAATTGTTCTGTGACGCAGCAAGAGTGTGACTATGACAGCGTGGAGGTTTACAGCAAATTGGGTCAAGATGAGTTGAAACGACATGGATCATTCTGCGGTTCCAAACCACCACCCATGATTACGTCAGAAGGCAACTCTATTCGTGTCGTTTTCACCTCGGACAATTCCGTCCAAAAATCCGGATTCGCCTTAGTTTTCTTCACGGGTAATCCTCTCACATATCAAAAATCTTCTTAGATTATTTTTCTTCTTGGAGAAAATGAGATTGCATTCCAAGCGCCAATGAAGATCTCTAGACACGCATGGCACACACGCACAGACAAGCAAAGCCAGCTTTAGAAGTTAGACCTGGTCAGAAGTTAGCGTGTAAGGGTGTCTGTACATGACGTCGGCGTCCACTTGTTGTGTCTTTCAGAAATAGTACGGGTGTGCTATGTAAACACAGCCACATTTATATGTAGGGGGTTAGCAAGAACCATTTATGCAGGAGCATTGCCATGGAAGGGGCAATATTGTAGAAATAAAATTTTCGGAAGAACATTTTTATCGTATTTGAGTACATGACTGCGCTCTAGTCAAACGTTCTTTTATAGGTGGACAACAAAAGCGAAGGCTTGGTAGTTTTTTGTTTGCTTTAAGCGAGAGAAAGTGACGTCCTATTTTACCATTTAATTCGGTTTATAATGGGATCCGAGGGCGTAAGCCTCTGTTCCCGCTTAAGAGTCAGTGCTGCTACATGTACGTAAATGCATGCAGAGGGCGAGAGACTTTGAGAAGAGAAAATAGTCCATGTGGTGTATTGGTAGAGCAGGAGCAAAAGCGCTTTGATTCATATCTTCTCTCGCTTTCTACGAGGAGAAAAGGAGGGAAGAGCTGAATGTGTGCAAGCGAGCCAGACGCCCTGATTCTTTGTATTATGCTTTCTCTCGCTTTCTCCGTCTGTGCTCATAATCGTAGAGATTTTTTCATGGGCGGACGGGAGAGGCGTGAGGAAAATGTTGATTTTTTTGAAAAGTTACACCTTAGAGTATGTACATGTACTGAGACACGTCTCTTTTTTCTCCCCTGCCTAGACAAAGATGAATGTTCAACAAACAACGGGGGTTGCGCACATATTTGCCGAAACACAGTTGGCTCCTACATGTGCATCTGTCATAATGGCTTTACCCTCCATGAAAATGGTCATGACTGCAAGGAGGGCGGGTGTAAATTTGAAATTCAGACGCCTCCAAATGGGATAATCCAAAGTCCGAATTATCCTGACCATTATCCCGGGAAGAAGGAATGCGTATGGATACTTCGCACCACGGAAGGTCATCGAGTCAAAGTTGTCTTCGATGAATTTGAAGTCGAGCCACAACAAGACTGTTCCTATGATGCGCTCTTAGTAAGTTATTTTTACTTTCCCTCCATTTTCAGCCCTTCAGCCTTTATTGATCTAAACTGGTTCTGTGGGGGAAAACACAGAAAATAGATTATTTTTGGAGAAGTGAAGGTTGTCCTATACATGAAAAATCAAAACTAATGGAAGAAAATGATGCATATGGAATTTCAGGTCTACGATGGTGCCAACTCAGAGTCACCATTACTGGGGAAATTCTGCGGCTCTAAAATCCCTCATCCTCTGTTAGCCTCTACTCATCATTTACTCCTTCTGTTCAAATCGGATGGAAGTGTTCACAGAAGGGGTTTTCATGGACGTCATTCCACGGGTAAACAAACTTTCTGATTGTACTCATCAAAAGAATTTTTATACCCTCTGTAAAAAAAGTTGGTTAGAGGCTTAGGATTTACGTGTAGCCAATCCTTTCGCTCTTTCTCTTTCCCTTGCTTCCCGCTGCAGGCATGAGGTAGTAGTATATTTTAAATCATCATATCTCTTTTGTATTCTTCGTCTAATGCAAACTACACGCAGGTTTTACTAAGTCAGGATAGCTTTTCTGCTTTTTGATCCATTCTTTCCTTCCAAAGATGTTCTCTGCGTGTGTAGACTGCCTCTGTCTGGAAGAGAGTAAGTCTGCGGTGAAAACAGTCGTCCTTTTCGTCATCCTCGTTGTCTCCTTCACCCTTGTGCTGATCGGGACGGAAAGTCGACGAAGGGAAAGATGATTCGGGAGGAGAGAACAAAGGGACTGAGCATTGGAAGAGAGTGAAAGGTTACAAAGGAGCTTGGGTGAGAAGAGTAGTAGTAGTTGAAGAGAGCGAAAAGGAAAGGGAGGAAAGAATGACTGGAAGGGAAAAGATAATGGAGAAAATTTCAAACGCCAGTTTTCCCCTCTAGTTCATATATAGACGTTTCTAAAAAGCCATTGTAAGGTGAAACGAGAAGTAAATTAAGGGTCCTAGGCACACATACACAGACACGCAAAAAGAGACAAGCACGCACACATATACACAGACGTATTGCTAATGAAGACTAAGCTCTGTGAACTATTTTGCCAGCAGCAACCGAGCGGACAAAGCAATTAAATCTTTATAAATTGTAAGATGATCATCAGTGGTGAGCGAGAAAATGTAGCTACAGTCGTGGTGACGATGACAGCCGCAGCTTTCTTCGACAGTTCCTTCCGCAGCAAGCGTATAGTGAGCCTGTCTAATCACCATTTTGAGTCTTCCATTCGATACTATGACATTGCAGAGGGGAGTTCGCAGTAATGATAACACGCGGCTCGTTCAAATGACACCTGAGTTCCCACCTCCTATTAGCTCACATGCTGCTGCTGCTGCTCTATTTTATATTGAAGTGAACCAAATTGTTTTTATGTATACATAGTGGAAAAACTGCCGTAGAGAAGAAGGCGGTGGTTGCCATTGAACACTCCACGGGTATAATTTGACAAGGACAACACTTGAGTCCATCCTCTTGGTGGCGGTGGTGTAAACAGTGTATTTTATCGTTGGTTTCATAGACATGCTCTTATCTGGTTTTGAAACATTACCCTATTTTAAGACTCCTGCAGCAACTAAGAGTAACAGTAAATAGAAGAAGAAGAGGGAGACGACGAAGAGCGGATGAGCATTACCCCGGAAAATGACTAGAGTTTTAAGCTGTTGCGCATCCAAGCCTCACTGTATGTGTGTGCACAAGCTTCGAACATTTATTATAATAGTATGCGGCTTTTTTATGAGCCCTTTTCTCCATCTGAACAAACAATTGATTTTTCCCTACTCTACCGACCTAAAACAGTTTAACCTGTTCATTCCAATTTGGATTTACAAACACACTCATACATACATATACACGGCACTATTAGCTCCATAAAGGAAAATGCTCTAAATGATGTGTGTGTCATGTCATCTGCCGTCCTTCCCCTTCCACTTCTCCTTAAGTGCATTAGAATGTTTGGCATACATGGCTAAAATACATTGGCTCCAGCCTATTAGAAGTTGTAACAAATAGCCCTTCTATTATCTGTTCAACCCAGGCGGACTATTCGCCTAATTTGTACAGAGGTCAAGAAGGGAAGTGCTTGGAAAAGGATTGTGAATTGGCATTGTTGGAATCTGTGTTGGAATTGACAGGATAGTAGCTTATGGTTGCGGTCTATCGGTATGCATGACTTTGAGTATAGATCCGGTGGAGTCAGAATAATTTTTTCTACGTCTATAGAATTTTTTTCTGTTCAGTAAAATACTTGAAGCTTCTTGTGCACATTAGTGCTGAAGCAGAAGCTTGAGTAAAAGTCTTGGTCGACTTTGTTCAACGTCGTAGAAGGGAGCAATGCTTTTTTTGTAGTCGCAAGGGTCCGCAAGTCCATTGGAGAGGATGATATACAGAGAGTCCAGTGCAATTTGGACATTTTTGTTGTTACTGTCCTTCTTTTTCCTTCCTTCCTTTACTTGAACTCTCTTTCCCTCTCTTTCGTGTTCACTTCCCATGCTCCTTTTCCCGAGCCTAAGGTAGTAGTGTGTCTTTGGTTATTTCAGACTAGGAGACTCTGCTCTTTTTCCTGCATTGCTGTTACTGAAAGTCCTTTGTGGTTGCTTTTTCCTGAGAAAACTTGATGCGCACGTAACTTACGCAATGTCTAACATACTACGGGAAGAGAGCAAGAGAGAGAGAGAGTATACACATACACTTTCAATTTCACACAATCTTGTTGAAAATAACTTGCTTTGGGTAAGAGAAAATGGTAGAAGGAGAGAAGCAAGCTTTCTCTTTCATACTGTTAGGGAAGGGAGAGTCTGTACAAGTAAGCTTTCTGCTGCTTTCTTCATCCGTCCTTCAAGCCTTGTTCACGGTAACGAGATTGTGAGCTAGCCAACTTAAACTTGTTCGTCTTCTTTAAGCCTTTGTACACAGGCATACATACATGCTGAACTATAATCGCCCTCATGCTAGTTGCTTCTGCTTCTTCTTCTCCTTCTTCTCATCTTACCATTCCTGTTTCCAGGAATTCTCTACGGACATGGCTTCATAATCTAGCTAAAGCGCCGCTTGTGTATATATCTCAAGTAGTAATGTATGCAGAAGCATGCATGTAAGAAGATGTGATATTCCTCTTCTTCTTCTTCTTCTTCTACTTGCTACTTCTTGTTCTGCAGTGAACTTTGCCGAACTGTTGCGTATACTATACTTCTGTGAGGAAAATCAATGAGGAGTGAATTATCGTAGGCTTCCTCTTTCCTTCATCCATGTAACTTTCTTAGCTCACTTTTCAGTAAAGATTTAAAATGTATCCATGTTTCTTCCTCAGATTTCTCCCTCCATCCCTCCTCTATAGTTAATGCCTCGTAGACGCTCTTCTTGTATCGTTTGCCCTGGACAAATGAGTTTAAATGGTGCACTTGTTGTTGATTAATTTCCTTCTTTCTTATGTTTCCTCGGGTATATTTTCTCTGTCCATGATGAAAATTAGGGCTATTAGTAATGGGAGGGTTTACAAAGTCTTATGTTGTGAAATATTTGCAATTATGTAGTGATGACATGAGCATGTTTCCTTTCCAGTTGTTGTTGTTGTTTTAGCTACTGAAAAGTAATGGCTTCTGTAATGCTATATTATGCTCAAGTATAGAATAGCAGCAGACGGAGAAAAAGATGCAGGGCGTAGTGTGGAGGGTGGGGATTTTGGAGTTGTGAGTTTCAGTAGAAGTAGTAGTAGTAGAAAGACTGCGGAGGATGTGAAAGAATTGACCAGAGAATGTTCCGAGTGGATTATATGGAGCGCGAGAGGGAGATAGAGAAAGAGAAAGAGCAAGAAGAAGAGAGTTGACAATATTTAAAAATGGAATGGGACGGATGTGAAATATATGTTGCTGTGTATAGATATACATGTGTACAGATGTGTTTGATGTTCTTTATAGTTTGCGGAGGACTGCTATTTGCGACTGAGTCGGATTCATTCGTTTACTCACATGCGGGCTACGGAGATGTTGTCTACGCCGATGGTGAGGACTGTGAGTGGGTGATTGAGGCCGAAGAAGACCAAGTGTTGGAATTTGAATTCCTCTTTTTTGAAATTGAAGACGAAAATGATTGTGCATTTGATTATGTGGAGGTAAAAAAATTTCCGGTTTTTTTTTTTTTTTTATTATCAAGCATGAAAATGTTACAGTCGCATATGAGCAGTAGCTACTTGCATTTCAGGCGTATGTAGAATTTTTTTTATCTCTTATTGCTCATATTGTAACTGGGACATAAAGGAAGTTTACAGGCTTGCATGCATGGAGAAAGAAAGGGAAGTTAATCGATTCAGTAGATTTTCAAGGTATTCTCATATGTTTCCCTGTATGTAAAATATTTTGCGCGTGTCCGTCGTCTGTTCAAGTGTGTCCTTATATGAAGACGGCTGAGAAGACGACGAAAAAGGCTTAGAAGAAGGGCTAGAGATGTTATATATACTGTCACATGTGAGCTATAAAGCTTTCTGCATCATTGCATCCTTCGTGCTACGACTTGCTTTGTAAATAGTAATATGTGAGAAAATACGATAAACTCTCCCTGGCAACAATGGGATAGAAGAACTGCTGCTCATTCTCAAGATGATGCACACATTGCATTACACAAAGTAGTTTTCCCTTCATGCGTTTATATGGACCTTTTGCCGGTGAGTGGATGAGAGGAGGGAAAAATG
The DNA here is from genome assembly GCA_034694225.1 of Bourletiella hortensis. Taxonomy (NCBI): domain Eukaryota; kingdom Metazoa; phylum Arthropoda; class Collembola; order Symphypleona; family Bourletiellidae; genus Bourletiella; species Bourletiella hortensis. The sequence goes on from JAQFYD010001146.1 coordinate 9,922, forward strand.
GTGATGATTAGGGGTACGAGTTTATGCCTACAAGGCCTGTTATGTTTGATGCTTTGAAGATGAAATTTTTTCTGTGATGACGGGGACGTGTGAAAATGACAAAGTACATAAAGGGAGGAAGTACTGCTGTGGTAATTTTAGTGTGTCATAAGGCTGACAGTTCATTTGTGCTACTGGTGTTGGTTGGGATGACTACTAGCTGCTGCTACTATGATGATACTGTCGAGAGAAAGACAGAAGAAGAGTGTAAACAGTATGGCAGGATATGAAGTGAGATGATTATGATAGTAGCACTGACTCATGCATGCTGCTGCTGCTACTACTTCTGCTCCTTCATGCGGGGGAGCACATAATCGGGTTAATCATGACGGCAATCATAGTGATATTCATCGTCTTTATGCTCATCTTGCAATTCATAATAATAATTATTTACTTCCCTCTCGTCTTTCCATCTTGTTATGATATCATCATTCGCACTACAACTGCTGCTGCTGCCGCCGTCGCTCTCCTGCTAGTCATTCCGCGTATGTTCATTTGGCTCACTTGTTGCCTATGTAGCGTGTGATACTGATGATGATAATGCATCCGCATTTACGTAACTCATATATATTCTGGCTAAGTTACATCTTTTTAATGTTACCAGAGAACTAAATTCTTCTCTCAGTCTCTCTTTCTTTCTCCTTACAAAGAGACAGGCACACAAACTTGAGGAAAAGTTAAAGTGTCTTTAGAACGTGCCTGTCTCTCTCTCTCTCTCTCTCTCTCTCTCTCTCTCTTTGGGATTTGTAAAGAGAAAACTATATGTTGAGAGTACTTTGAAGAAATAACAAGAAGGGTGTGGATAGTTGTTGGAAAAGTATAGTTGTTGTTGCTATAGCTAGTGTGGCCGAGTTTATTATATTGGCAGGGAGCTTTTGTGCTGTAGTAGTAGTTGTAGCTGTTGTAGTCATGTAGAATAGTTGCGCAATTTTCTCGGACATGTTGTTAGCTTTAGTATACGTTTGCCTATTATCTCGCCATCGGCCCTGTTAAAAGTTTATGTTAGTCTCTTCAACGATGCAAGAAATTGCTTGAGCATGACAGGCCATGAACGCCTTTCCTTTCCTTCCACTCCAGTCATTTTCTCGCATAACATCACAGGTTAATTTTCCCATTCATAATCATCTACCGTGCATAAAAATTAGTTGGAAATTTTCTCCCTATGTGGCCAGCAGAGCAGGCAGGATCCAGAAATGTATCATTAGTTGCAAAGGGAACCAATAGGGCTATTGATGTTCATCACTGCCTGCGTGACCGGAGGGTAGCAATTTTAGCTGTGTTTATGTTGTTCGCTTTTCCCAGCAGTTATGTCCTCGGAGGCTCATAAAAATGGAGGCAGCAGGTTAAGCAGTGTTGTCAATAATTTGTTCGGGTTGTGTAACTTTGTAATGTAGTAGTAGTAGCAGTTGTAGTGAATCGTGTAAACTATGGAAATGGGAATGATGGTAATTATTGCTACCAGCGGCAGAGAGCTTGGCTTCTGCATAGAGATGTGTAGTATGATATTAAGAATGTCAGATATAGTTCACTTGTGGCGAGACAAAAGTTACCCGATTGTTCCCTCGGCTCCGATATTGTTATGACAGTTGTGAAAGATGATGGCGGGAGGGGATTGAGATTCACTTTGAGAGAAAGAGAGAGAGTGAGATAGAGGAAAAGAGCTGGAGGAAGCTCTGAGCCGTCTATCAAATACTGTGCACGTACTGTAGTAGTACTTCTTGAGATTGCGGGAAAGGGAGAGTAAGCGAGAGAGTCAGAGTTGCATAAAATTTTGATTTGTCTGTGAATCCATCTTGTCTATCATAACATGAATGTATGGCCAGGTTATATGTAATGATTAGGGCGCTCTCAGAGCAGGATGGGGCTGCTGAAGAGAGGCGAGAAATTTAATATCACTTATATTCAGTTTTTAGGGTAATTATACCAGGGAAGGGGAATTTATGGCGGCTATTATTAGCATTAATTCACATTAGTCTCAGGTTATTCCATGGAATCCTCGCCGTGAAAGTTATGAGGAAAAAGGATGTCATAGGCTTCGTTTCCGCCCTGGAAGAGGAACGAACGAACGAACAAGCGAATGAATGAGTGATTGAAGCATAGGAGAAGAAGGGAAATTAAAAGCAAAGGCGTAATTATCACCATCATCAAAATATATTTCTTTATACTTGTCACAATTTAGCGGTGAGTAGTGAAGTTGATAAGGAAACACGTTCCGTCAACCCCGTCAGTAGTAATTCCGCTACAGGGTAAACGCTGGTCCTTTTTACAGGCGTATGGAGAACATGCGGCAGATCTTGTTCCTGTTCATGTTTTAGGTTATAATAAAACCCTTACAAGAGAGTTTCCAGTAGCAGTGGTAGCTGCCGTATATACCTACCAGTTTTACGGCCAGGCTACATACAAATATGAAATAAAATAATCAGAATTTTTAGTTACAACTTACATATGCCTCTACATCTTCTGGTGGCTACCAATTGGCAGTTTATCTATGTGGGTGAGCTGTGTATGTTGTGTGTGTATGTCTATTTACAAGAGTTTATAAGCACAATACTGGACCAGCTAGTCATGGTCAGTAAATTCGGTCAGAAGGAACGGCGGTGTTGGTGGGTGATGCCCCACCTTGATTTCATGGCAAAGACCCATACAGAGAAACCAAAAGCCAGACTTGTATTCACTCGCTCACTCACTCACTATCTCTCTCTCTTTCTCTTTGCTGCTCAACTGCAGTTCATTTATTATGTATTCACAGTGGCGGCTCTAGTATGTGCCTATGCGTGTTTGAGTTTCTCTTCTAGAGTTTGCCAAACTAGTGGATAAACTATGCTTATAGCTTTTGTGTGTGTAAGAGACAATGCAGCAGAGAGATTTTAGTCCAATAGTTCTACTAATACTACTGCATCGGCCCGTCTTGTTTGGTTCCATGCCAGGAGAAGAAAAGTTTATTTTTTTTATTCCTGGGTGGCTCCATGGAAGAGTGCCTTGGTCAGGGCCATATAGAATAAATAATATTGTTTCTCTCTCTCTTTCCCTCTGCTGTGTGCGTATGCATTCTAATGACTAAGTTTTATATGACAGTGTCATTTATGCCGTCAAATCTGGAACATTTTAGAGGAAAGAAACAGCTGCCTTTTTCCTTCTTCCTCCCTCCCTCTCTTTCTGCATCGGGCTATTTTCCTAGGAGATAAAATTTTGACGGGGCTTTTATTTCTACTTGGACTTAATATGTCGTGTCATGTCACATACACACACACAACACCGCTGACGACGAAGATACACACGGAAAAGTCATACGAGAAAGAATGATGGCACATTTTATTAAGTGTGTACATATATCTCAGTAGCTATGTTCTGCCTTAATAATAAGTGCAGTTTGAAATACTAGGTCTCTTATGTCATGTACGAAGGAAATTTTA
>JAQFYD010001147.1:0-13370 GCA_034694225.1 Bourletiella hortensis
TGATAAAAGATAAAGATTAAATCAAAAATACATAGTTACAGCTTATGTATTTTATAATAAACAATTTATAGCACTGTGACAAATGTATTTAATTATAATTTTAAGGGACTTTTGCAGGTCTTATTTGATTTTTTAAATGATTTTGTTTATTTTAATAGATTAAAAAATCAGAAATTTATTACTACCTTCATTTCAAAATAGAGGTCGCTTTTGAAAATTAAAAATTTTCAAATTAGAGGTCGTATTGAAGGTTAAATACACTTTAAAATGAGTTGAAGTTTTTTTAATCTACTTCAGGAATATAGTAAAGTTTTTAATAATAGTTTATATAGATTAATTAATAATATCAAAAATAATGAATATTAAACTGCTCACCATCTGTATTAGCTTGAGTTTTTATAATTTATTAGTTTTATTAATTTAATTCTTAGCTGCAATAAAAAGTACTGAAACGTAAAAGTAATTATATTATAGAATTACATTAGCCTACATGATAGATAACAATTAAAGCAAAATTTACAATAATAATTTTATAGAGTGAGTACAAATGATGAGTAATTATATCAAATAGAAATCTTGTAATAATGCAGGTAAAACATTAATGAATCAAATAGAATATTAATATAGATTGTATTATTATTACAAAATCAGCATTATCTAGGCTTTATATACATTCAGTGTTGACCTAATAGCAATTTTGTTAAAAAATTATTTTTATAGAGACTATTAAAACTTAATCAATTGATATTTCTATATACCAAAAAAGATTGTTTGTGTTTCGCACCTTTAAACACTCATCAAATGTTAATCATATTAAATTAAATTTTTTTTGCAGACATCGTTTTATATATTCTACAGATTCTAGAATCATGAATGCAATAAAAATTACTATTTAATTTTGCCATGATTTAACATTTCCAATTTTTTATAATAGACAAAGCAGATTCAACCATTAATAACTACAGTTCGAAAAAAAATAAAACAGAATTCTTTTCGATATGAAAATTTCAGAGAAAAATAAAATGATCCTTTGTGTAAATTTTGAAAAGTTTAAAAGCATAAAATAAGATTCAAAAAACTTACTAATAGTAGTAGCCGATAACTTTTAACTATTTATTAAACATCTAATTATTAAAATCAATAAAATTAAGCTTGTTTTAAAACTCTAATTATGCAAATTTTCAAAATATAGAATTTTGCTTTACTTGCTGATATAATTACTTGGTCAGAAATCGTTAATATTAGGGCAGTCAATAATTACATAAAGTCACATTTGGTATTGTGTTAAATATTGCTTAAAACTCAAAGATAGATTATCAATTTTTCTTTATCTCTTTTATTTTCAAAGTTATAAAGTCACATTTATGTCACTTTTTGGTCTTTAGGTTACATTTTTGTCACTTTTTTGTTTTTCGAGTCGATACTACCTAAAAACATCTTTTTACAACAAAAAAGTAACATTCAGTTTCTACTATATATACAATTGTAAGCCTTCAAATTCCATATTTTAAACAAAAATAAATTACTCAAAAATCAAATTTTATATCAATTAATTAATAAGGAAAATACCAAAATATAAAATGAAAGTTAAGAAAAAATATTTATATTTGGAAAAGGTTTTTAAATGATATTTGATAATGATATATATAAAAAGGCCTATCTTCAATATTAAAATGGTATAAAATAGTCAAAATTTATTATTGAACTTAATGTCTATTTTACTTAAGCTATACTATCTTACTGTTAAATTTATGTGAGAGCTGCGTATATTAAATAAAACCCTCTATATTTCCAAAAATAGTATAAAAAATTTATTTATTTCACAAAAATCAATCAAGAAAAAAAATTCAAATAATGAATATTTTAATATAATTGATGAAGATGTATTTTTATAAGTTAAAAAATTGATTTTATTGATCGTAATTTTGATTTTAATTAAATTGCAACAAATAATTCATATATATAGCAATAGTTCATGTGTTTTCCCAAGTTCATAGGTATATTTGTTAAAAATACTAGTGCAAATATACTTTAAGTATAAAAATATGAAAACATATTTGCATTAAAAACCAATATTTATTAAAGCAGAAAATGAAAGCATTTACTTTAAAAAATATTAGTATAATATAAGAATTTTTTCTATAACAGCTAAATTAAATTGGATTTTATATAAATTTAATTTCAAGTCTGATTGCTAAAATTGTAAGCAATTGAATTGTTAATGACGAGATTTAGAAAATATTTTTCAAGATTTTACGCCAATAAAGTCACAATTTAGGTCACATTTTTAGGTCACATTTGAAGTTTTTTGAGGTTACAAAAGTGACAATTTTTAGGCCACATTTTCCTGATTTTAAGGTCATATTTTGACTGCCATAATAATAAATTTAAAAAGAATTATAAAAATAAATAATGATAGAATTTAAATTTTTGATTTAATAAAAATATTAAACATGTTATATATATTTAAGATATAAGATAAGTATTATTTTCTATAAAAACTTAAGTCTAAAATATCAACCATAGTAAGAAAAATAAAACATAAACTTATTTTTATAAAAAATTCAAAATATTTAAGAAAATTTAAAAACTTTGGCCACTTTCAAAAATCTCTATTAAAAATAATTATTTTTAAGCAAGAAAAGTGAGACCAGGTCTTATTAAAGGGTGACTTACTTTAGGATAAATCCTATAAGTGTAGATTATTATATCATTAAAAATATAAATAATTTGGGGTTTAACTCGTCAGCTCTATATCCCATTTCGATAAATTTAAATTAAACAGTGACTAAATTTTGTGTATATCTAAAAGTAGAAGTTTTTTAAAAATTTTTAATTGTGAAGTCATTACCAATTAGTACCAAAGCAAATATAAAGATCATAATAGTTGTCATACTATTGACAATTCAAAAAAATTTATCTATGTTCTATTAGTTTTAATGTGTGTCTCATTTTGTTTTGATCAGTAATGTATTTTATAAAAAACAATAATTACGACTTATTGGCATCATTAAATCCATTTTATTGTGCTTAATTTATGTAAAAACAAAATATATTTAAATAAACTGCGTTTTTTGCTCGGCATTAGCATATTTCATTTCGGAATTTATTGCATTTTAAGCTAAAATCTAAAAATTAATGTGACAAAAATAAAAAGTTATCCTGTACAAAGTTCCTAATCAAAATTGTGAAGATTTTTATATCTTTGGTTTTAATTATTTCTTTTTCTGAAAATTGATAAACAGTATAATGAATTCAATTCAATAAAAAATTTCTCAAAAATGGAAATTTGAAAAAAGTTTCATTTTTTTGATAATTGATACTCAGGTTCTGTTTTAAATTATCATGTTGTAGATTAAAATGTTTTAAAGAATAAAGGTGTTGAAAATTCTATTTTATTTTCTCGAGATAAAAGACGAGTTAAAAATTAAATTTCCATTTGTAAAATCTTGTCTTTAATTTAATCTATACAAAGATATTTGAGTCCTATTATCAATACACAAAAAAATGTGTAAACAACTTTATATATATTTAGCCACTTATGTGATATCTTTAATTACTTTAGTAGGTCAAATATAATAACAATGATAATTTTTTCAAAAGTAAATATATTTTCTAGCCAAATATAAAGGGGTATATACTTAGAAAAGAAAAGAATTAATTAAAATTAAGTTTAGATTTATGGTTGCTACAAAATCTAATTTAGATTTTTTAAACACATTTTTTGTTGATTTTCAAAATTATGAGCATTATTTGGGTTGTAAAAAATTTCAGGTTCTAAATTATTAAAATCTATTATAAATTAAACAAGGTTCTAAAAATTGTGGAAATTGTAAAAATAATATATACACTACAAATATATAAGAAGTCAAAAAGTTTAACGAGTTAAAATATATTTGATATTTACTTTAAAAAATTTGTACATCTTAGTAATTTGCTAAATGTACTTTTTCTAATTTTAACGAAAAAGATTAAATTTAGAGACTAAGATCAACTTCAATTAATGACGTTAAATATAAATATATAAAAGATTCAGCGTCATATAAGAACAAACCAGGTGAGATATAACCTAAGAAAAGCGCTACATTTGATGATTCTATTAAAAGTGACACAAAAAGTAAAAAACTTGACGTCGATAAAGGTGTAAATTTATGGTCATCTTTTAATGTGTTCTTAAAATGCCATCAATTAAAAATATAGAGTAGATAATTTGTTTCAAACAAAGACAATGCTAGTGGAAAGATATCATTTAGAACAACATCATTATCAATACTTAATTTGAATACAAAAAATCTTAAGAATCTATCAAAGATTTAAAAGATATGAATATAAAATTTTAGGGAACAGGGTTTAATTTACACAAGAATTTTTTTACAGAATAAATTTTGTTTTTTGTAAATTCGGTAGGTTTTCTACTAAATATAATAAGGTTTTGGCGTGTATTATAGAGGCTTTAGCTGTATCGAATATCAAAAAGGTATTTGATATTTATTTTGTTTAATGTATATCTGTAGAGTATTCTGAGGCAAAAAAGGTATTTATTATATATTCACAGCTAGAGGTTATAATCAACACAGATGAATCTTAATATTTTTGCAAAAATTCTGCAATTTGCATTATTTATTAATACTAATGACTAGGGTTCGATCAAAATTCGGGTTGCCGTAAGGGGTGTATAAAAACTAAACGTGCAAAAAATGCATAATATTTTGATCAATAATATCTCAAAAATTATGCCCAAGAAATTTGTCAAAAATCTGTTCAATCATTGAAAATACTTAAATATATCCTCCATTTGATTTAATTACCTTTTCAATTCTCAATTTAAAAGATTCTGCCAATTTTTCTAAATCTTTTATAGGATATGAATTTCATGCAAATTTAAAAGGCTCTTTTATCTCTTCAGCAGTTTTTGTTGGAGACTCATAATATATTGAATCTTTTAGTTTCCCCATAGGTTTTCTATTGGATTTAGATCTGGAGAGTTTCAGGGCCATTTGCACTCAAAAAGAATATTTGTAATTTCCTTTTTAATTTGATCTAAAGTATGTTTTTGTGTGTGGGGTGTAGCTGAGTCTTGAACAATATTTCTCAATTTTTTTGAAAAATGACCGGGTTATTAAACATTTCTAAATATTGGTTTAAAATTTGTGTTCTATTATACTCTCTAACTACTTTTTGACCAAAAGCCATAAATATTATATGTGATTTTCCTTTAAAAAAAATGCCACCTGCAACCATAACTTTAATATTGTATTTTGGAATCATGGTGGGCGAAAAATTTGCGATTTACTCTGTACGATATCTTCTATTTTTTCTCTGGCTAGCAGTATCTAATTCAATGTATGTCTCATCTGTAAAAAGTACATGATCTCTCATTTGTTTCGCCCTCCATCTATTACCTAAACATCCTTTTTCTTGCATATATTTGTCAAAACTTATACGATCATCTATGTTTTTAAAGCTTAATTTTTGTTTTATAGGAAATTTAAAAGCCCTTTTCCCCGATTTTGCGGTTTTTAAATAATTATGTATTGTAGCATGTGTAATAGTTTTATTGATTCTTAAATTTCTATTTTGCCTATTTAAAAGACGAGCGGGTTTTCGCAACGAACCATTGTAGTTTTCATACATATGCTCTTTAATTTGCTTTTTATCATAGGTACTAAGCTTTGGATTTCTACCGGATCTTTTTTTTTGGTTTTAACAGAAGCTCTGTTAATCCACAAATAGACAGTAGTTCTTGACACTGTCAATTTCTTTGAAATGTTTGTTACAGACATTCCTTCATCATATAATGTTTGAATTCGATATCTATTTGCAATTTAACTTTTTGATCTATCTATACTCATTATTGAACAAATATTTTAATTTTTTAGTATATATAGTGGTGGTAAATAGCTTTTATATTTAGGAAATTTAATAAATTTGATCTGCATGGAAACTTTTTATACACCCCTTATATTTTTTTATAATACCCGTAGATCTTATTTTTATGATATAATTGTACGGGGTTTAAATTTTAAAATAATTTAGCGAGTAAAATAAACCACTTCTTGTAAAGAAATATTACTCTGTTCCGAAATAAGTGTCCACTTGTTTTTGTTGAAAATTAAATAATAAAATGATAATTGTATCTAATACAACAAACATAAAGAATCAAAACCAGTATAATGCAATTCTTTTTTGAATTGCCTATCAATTAAAGCTTATCAACTTTATATTACTGCAAATTTTTAGTATTATGAAATAATTGAGTGATTTAATTTTTTGATTTTTGATTAGGTTTCAACTAAATATGAAAATTAGATTAACGATTTTAGGTTATTATTAGCTTTAGAAAAGCTAGATTAATATTATTTTTATAAACAAATATTTTTTATAATAAAAAATAATATCAGTTTTCAACAATGTTAACACTTTTAAGTATAAAATAATATTGGTCTTTTTTTTACCCAAAATATGAAATTGGACACTTATTTCGGAACAAAGTAGTAGTCAAAATAGATTTTTAGCAATAAATTAATAAAAGGTGTAATTTTGATATACATATAACTAAGCTAGATTCATGCTAGGTTTTAAGAAATTTTGGTAGTATTATTCGTTTCAATTTTTTTCTTATATTTAAAACAAAAATAAAAAAATGCAAAACAAGCTTAAATAAAAATCAATATTCAGGTTTCATTGTTGTTTTCGAAATAAAATAGAAAACATAAAAAATTTAATTCATTTATAGAATCTAAAAAATAATAAAAGAGCTTTTTATTACATTATTTTAATAGATCAGATTTTTACAAATAAGCCATATTATTCCTACAGTTTTTTGTCAATAATACGTGTTAAATCATAAAAAATACCCGTATTTTGGCCGAACACTACTACAGTATTTCATGGGTTATTTGCGCAAAAAATGTACATCGATATTAGTTTATATTGTTCAAATAACCTGTCAATTTTTTATATTCAGTTTATTTGCGAAAAATGTTTTAAATGATTAAAACATTAAATTGTGGTTATTTTATAATTAGTTTAGAAAACAATATTGAATAAATAAAAAAATTGATCAGAAAATAGAAAATATTAATTTTAAAACAATTATATCTTTATCATGTTTTATCAAGCTTTTGTTATATAAATTTAAAAGCTGATCAAAACTACAATTTAATCAATCATAAAACCATAGAAACATCCATTTATATCAAATGCTCATTTAATACTTGAAAAATTGCTTTAATATGTTTTCGTATCATAATTTTTCATCTTTGCACATGTTTCATAATATGTACATGCGATCTGCGCAAATAGCCTGTCGATTTTTTTTGCGCAAATAACCCATGAAATACTGTAATTAATAATTTATACCTTATTTAAAAAAGATTAGAAAGATATTTTTAATTGCATTTTTACACCTTTTGCGGAGTAATTAATATAAAGTGTCCTATTTTTAAACAAATCAATATACAAATAGTGTAATACTTACAATATTGATATTTTTATTATATTTTAATTTCAATTTATCACGTTTCTAAATATATATATTAGTAAATATACAGATCTGTCTTTTTTTGTATGATCTATTTTTCGGATTTTTTGTTGGACCGCTATTTATAACTTATTAAATGCAGGACATTAATATATTGTGACGAAGGTTTAATGCAATACACACATTAAATAATAAATATAAATAATATTTTTGTGTTTTTTATATTAGATATATAATATAATATCTTAAAAACTAGACTAGTAATGAACATACTCTTTCTAAAATATTATAATTGTATTCAAAAGAATTACTAATTTGTGTTTTGACACAATAATAACAATTAGATTTTGTAAAAATAGCAACAATAACTGATCGATGAGAAAGATCGGATGAATTAGGAATTCATGTATCAAAATTACTAATATTAAATTACTTTTTATAAAGAATTTTGTATAGCATATATAATCAAAGTAGTAAACTATAAAGAAAATTTTAATAGATTTAAAAAATATTGGAATCGTTTTCGTTCATACTTTCCATGTTTCTCGTCAAACTTTTAATTTATTGAAGGTCGAATTTAAATGTGCTTTAAGTTGATAATACTGGCGATTCAAACTCTAGATAACTAAGTGCTACTAGCATTCTTGACGATAATCTAGAAAAAAATGCTTACAAATGTAGTAATAAAGGCTGTAAAAATGGCCAAACATATGACACTGGTGCTCTTTCTTCTTTTAATAAAATTCAGGTAAATCCCCAAGATTTTAATGATAAAACTTATGATTAATAACTCAGCTTAATTATTATACAGGTTTAATATTTATATAATGTGTTTGAGATTTTAAATATTTTAAATATATAGTTGGACTAAATTTTTTTAATCAAAATAAAAAGATATTCTTTAAAAATTTTAAAATATGTAAGCTTTAGTAAGAATATCGTGTCAGTATGATATTATCAAAATTGACACCCAATTTATAATCAAAACCATATATTATTAAAATGTTGATCAAATTTTTTTCGATATTTATAATATAATATCAAGGAATAAGAAAAAATGATAGAGTTTAAATGATTTAAAATCATCAAAAGCACTGTTATTAAATAGGCAAACATTATGCATAATAAAGTAATTAGTTATTAAAGGCATTAATAACATACACATGAATAATTTCTCAATTATTTCGATCATGATAAAAAATAAAAAAAAGCTAATCATCTATAAAAAAACAAAGATATCGATTATAATTCTAATTTTATTAATTTTCTAAAAGAAAACAAAAATATGATCATTAAGATAAAAATATATCATATTATCCAACTAATATACTTGATTAGTTTATGGTATATATAATTCTTTACACTTAAGATCTATTTTAGTAGAGTGGTTTTTAATAACCTACAAATCGATAAAATACGACATAAAACAGTTTAAAGTGAATTTTTGGTACTTTTTGAAAAAAGAAAAGTGTTAAATGTCAAATGTTTTTTAACTTTTTGATAAACTTTAGTAATTCACAGGTTTATTTCGCAAAATTTTCGATCAGTTTGTTGTCCATAACTCATGTGTATTTATTAAAAAATGTATTTATAAGAGAAAATAAGCACATTATCAAATAACAAATGTGCAATTAAACTGAGATGCTTAAAACTTATTATTTGACAGAATATACGGATAAAATATTACCTAATTTATCTGCGCATAAAACCTGTGAAATACTGTAGTTTATACCAAAAAAGTTTATTTTTGTTTAAAAGATACGACATTTTTAATACTAATTCTAAAAATAAAGCGTGAATTGTAGTTTAACAGACGAAATGTATTTAATTTGATTTGCTTTCGACAGATTTTTATTAAAATTTTTCATTAAATAGTAGTTTATAACTTTAAGAGCAAAATAGCTGCAAGTATGGATGACAGATTCTTGCATTTCATGAGATTTTTAACGAAATATTCAATGGAACTTTTGTCTGCCCTAATCTCTATTTATATAAGCTTAATTTTAATGGTTTGCCTCAAGATCTTTATTTAATAAAAATATTAAATAAACAAATCTAATATGAGATTTGTAAAGTTCAAATATTGATATACATTTAAATATTTTATTAAATGAGCATATTATTTTTACAAATAAAAAATATTTTAAGAACAAGCTTTATTGGCCAAAAATTTATTACTAAACCTAAATATAGATTCTATTTAGTATAAAGATGAATCAAGTTTTTGAAATTTTGACCGACAATTTTTTAATAGAATTTTTAATGATTTTGACCAACATTGCATCTTTGATATAAATTGAGATGTATTGTATAAAGGTACATAAATTTACTCAAAAGGAAGTAAAATGACTTTAAAATTTTTATATATATAAAAGAAAAATTATTCTTACACAATAGCGAATAAATTCTTATAATGATTTTATAAATACAGTAAAACCTCTATAATTTGGACATCAAAAAATCTTCAAATATTTGTCCAATATAGACGTTGTACTACTTAACGAGAGACAGCTTTGACCAATAATTATTTTTATAGTAATTATTTATATTAACCATATATAAAATAAAATGAAAATAGAATCATAAAATCACATATATTCGTCTTTTGTATACTTTAAATATACAATATTAGTTTTTATATAGCAAACTCAATCTCAGGAGATTTGATATTGTGTTATTCAGAAAAGTTTCATATATATGGTTGAAAAAATTTTTTTGTAAATAATATAATCAAACTTTTAGATAAATTGAAGCTTTTGGTGTGTTTTCTACACTAATTCTCTCAATTTCGTTGATTATGATATATAAATTAGTAAAAACGTCGAGATTATTATGCATATAAACACACAGATTGTGAAAATATTTGCTTTTCAATTGTATCATTCATATTATGTAGTACAATTCAAATCAAGTCTCAAATAATTATCAATATAAATAAAAAAATATTAACAGACATAATAAATAACCCTTATTACGATGTATAGAATTGTTTTATTGATAAAATATCATAAAAACCTTAAATGGAAAAAATTTTAGTCACAAAAGTTATAAAATTGTCTCCAATATAATTAAGGTCGTCCCATATACAGAGGTTTTTTTAATAATGGCTTTTGCTGGTGCCAACCAAATAGAAAAAATCGTGTATTTTCAAGAGTGTCCCTGTTATAGAGGGTCCAATTTATAAAGGTTTGACTGTAATGTATTCTTGCAATAGTTTTGTTTAAGTATTGTTATGGATCACAAAATAATATAGAAAATTTGACATATGGGGGCCCATAAAATGCTCTATAAACTTTATTAGGAGTAGAATCTAATATATTGTTTCATAAAGTAAAAATTGGGGCTTTTTTAAAAAATTTTTTTGTAACTCTGCCCCAATATTTAAAAATTTTAAAAAAAAATTGTGTTTTTGATTACTTTATAAAATATAATTATTTATAATATATGTTGACTACTAGTTTACAATTTTTATTAAAAGCTGTTCAAATTTTATTTGTATTGATTTTCACCCCTAATTATTTAATATAAACTTTTTGAAAAACAAGTTAATCGAAAAACATGTTTCCAGCAAAAACTTATAAAATAATAAAAGCATCATATAAAGAAAATATTTATTAAATAATTCATATATCATAAATATATGCACTATACTTTGCTAGCTGAAAACTTCTTAAATCTTAATGGTTAGAATTTTAAAAAGATTCGTAATATATTTAAATATTTAGTTCTTCATTTTATTCGTTTTAATAATGCTAAACGTATAAATATTATAACATTTAATCAAATTTTATTCTAAAAAAATTATTCTATTGTTTAAATGCACCTAAATTTAATTGTTCACACTTTATAGAAATGTCACAAACTTAGATATCAATTTAAGAAAATTTATCGACTATAATCTTGTTCAATTATAATTATCAACAAAATAATATTTTTCAAATAAGATACTTCAGTAATTCACACCAATTCTGCGCAAAAAATGCACATCGATCTTGCGCAGAAAAGGTGTCAAGACCGCGATTTTTGAATTATTGAAAAATAGATTAGTTTTAGGTTTTTAGTGATTTTATGTGTTTTAGGCTTTGTTTGAGCCATAAACTTATTATAAAAATGTTCATCGATCTTGCTCAGAAATGGTGTCGAAATTTTTGCGCAGAAAAGGTTTGAATTACTGTAGTTGTTGTAGTAATCTATTCTTGGATCTTAAGATTTTTAACCATTTTAAACCTCTAGGGTTAAAATTTTAATAGTTTTAAATGCTAAAACTTTTTAAAAATCAAGTTTATAAAAAAATATTTTATACCATATCATTATTTTTGATAGTTAAAGAACCAGAAGTGACTAAACCAGAAAATGAATGCTTTCATTTATATGTTAGTCTCATACTTGTTATTTGAGTTAATTTTGATAATTTTAGCGAGTTAACCGAACCAATGTAAAGACCAGCTTAGTGAAGTATCTATCTCTCAAATACTATATGTCCTTTTATGTCAAGGCTAAACCGATATTTGAATATTTATTAGCAATAAAATAAAGCTATATTAAAAATAAGGAAAAATTTCTCCATTGTACTCAATATGAGGAACTTGGAGATTGAAGAAAAATGTCTAAATCTCTCTCGTATGTACTTTTTCTTCACTAATTTAACTTTTATTCTTTCTCTTAATTCTGTTCCTCTTTAAAAAATTGACATTTTACAGTGTTATTAAAATACTAAAAAAATTTCGATTATGCTAAGTTTAAAATTGTTAATTTTAATGCATTATTAAAAATGTAAAATTTGCAATATGTTTTTAACTGTAAAAGTCTTGATTTTTATACAAAATAAGGTCTTCTTTTATATTTTATTATCATTTAAAAATAGCTAAATATGTAGCACTACAAAATTTTAATTACGTGATGACACCAAATGGTGCCATGAATTGTCAAATAGTAAAAATAAGTTATTTATACAAAATAATAAAAGCAAAAGATATTAAAAAAATTCATTATCAAAGTTTGGTATATGTTCTAAAATATACATTTAATTGTTATACACAAATAATTTCCATATTTCACATTGGTTCTGTGAATATGTAATGTACATTTTTAAAAAATGTGAAAGAATTCAAGAATTTTAGAATAAAAAATGATCATTTATATTTACATTTTGATATAGAAATTAAAATAAATAATTTTCACAAAACTTTTATTTCAAGAAAATAACAAAAAACAATTAAATGCTTATGTTTTTTTATGTTTGTTCTTAGTTTAGTTATTTGTGGTTATTTTATTAATTGTTTTTGATTGCGAAGAAAACGCATAAAATAATGTAATTACTGGGCTAGCAAAATTATCGCGTCTCTTCAATGATTTGTCCCTATTAACATATTCGCTGCAACAGCTTTTTGAATTTTTTATACTCAAAATTAAATAATTTTTTGATACATTTAGATAAAATTGATTAAAAAATTGAAAAAATTTACAATAAATTGATTATGAAACGATTATCTAAAAGGAGAATTATTTGATGATCATATAGATATTGGCCACATTTTTAGTATTATAAGCCTAAAAACACTTCATACTTAAATGATAAAAATGTATAATCTATATGCAATGTTTCTAAACAAAACCTTATCTAATTCTTGAAAACGGCTTTTTGTTAAATTGTTTCATAACGGATTTATCCGTGTTTCAGCAGTGTGAGAAAAGTTAAAATTTTACGGAATTTTAGAGTTTTAACAGTCAGAAAAAAGCTTAAATTTTAAGGATATTTACTTTATTAGTAGCGAAAGACATAACGAAAAACAAATATTTAAAAAAATCGTCATATTATAAAAAATCGAATTTTATTAATTGTAATAAAGCCTTAAGCTTGTTTTTGTTTATATAAAATAAATTTGAT
>JAQFYD010001148.1:0-13366 GCA_034694225.1 Bourletiella hortensis
ACCGTTTCTATGCGAATAGACAGAGACAAACATAATTAGAAATAATGAATGAAATCATACACGGATGTGTCTACCGTCAGGGCCAAAACCGGTACTATGATTCATTAAACTTCTGTAGAATATTCTAGCATCATACGGATATACGTACACATGACTTATTTTGGAACAAACGCTCTCCTTAGCATTGTTTCCCCGCAGCTATACTTATTAATCTTTCCTTTTGACTCCTTTGAGCTTGAACTTAAAATGTCATCAAGGCTTAAAAAGTTAGCGAAAAACAGGAAAGTTGTTGCTGTCGTCTTTGGTGGCGCTCAAAAAAACTTTTGCAGTAAGTCATACGGAGCTGGAAGAACAATGAAGGTTATCATTTATATGGTAAGGTAGACAGTGTAGACGGAAGGTTTGTTGTGGTAGTAGTAGTAGTTGGAAGGCTCCACAAAATTAAACCTCCAGAGATGAGACGAGACGTGCATTCATGATATCGTGTAAACACTTGCATCCTCAGTGTGGGTTGAAATCTTTGCACAAGCAGAAAAAAGGATAGCAGAAAAGAATCTCACTGAAGGAAAAACTTTTCAACCACAAAGTTGAAGCTACTGCTGTTACTACTACTATAGTTTCCACAATTCTTCCTCTTCCTTGACTTTACAACTATGGGGAGGAATTATGATGAGGGGAAAGGTACAAAACATGTAAAGATCCTCCTGAGAGCTAAACTGTAGGTCCGAATTCAAAAATCTCAAACATTTTTCAGTTATTCTAAGCGGCATACTTGATAGATTTATAGGAAAACAAGCGCTAAAATTATTGTGCAACCTCGTCATACTCATTTGAAGTTGTTGCAATGAAATAGAAGATATGTTTCCCGTACTCAACACGTAAGCTGTAACAATCCAAGCGCATGTAAACACAGATGAGTATACTAGAGATGATGATGAAAAACGTGCCAAACCTATTGGATTTCCGATAAGTTCTCACGAGGAAGATGATGATGACGTGGAAAAGTGTCAAAATAAATTTAAAATGCGCACAATAAACACTCACTTAATCACTGATATATAAGAAACCCTTAGAATGTGAAGGAAGCACGTGAGTAGAGATGATAATAATACTAAGCGCGTGGAGAGAAAATAAATCAGGAGAGCATAGTCACTTTGAAGTTTGAGAAGGCAGGCGATTGATCCACTGTATAGAACTCACCGGAAGAGCTTGTTTCCTTCTTCCACAAATGTCGATTTTGGTCCTTCTACCCAGAAGAAGAAGAAGGGTGACAGACCACTTGAGCAAATTGACTTTATCCACATACACTGCTTCTTCTCCTTACTTCTTTGCTCTCTTGCTGACTGCTGGAACTTTTACTGCATCTGTCGGCCTGCTTTCTTGAGTGTATGTTGTTTGCAACTGAAAGGCTCCCAAAAAGTTTGTTTGGTTGTAATGATTATGGAGATCCTCGAGTATCCCCCTTTACTGATGTTTCGGCGTATGTCTGTGTGTGTGTGTTTGTGTGCGTGTGGTTATTATGAGTGGATGAGAGAATAATATTATGAGCCGGTTGCAGTTGCAGTTTGAAGGAAATGTGCTTTCTTGTCTTTTAGTAAAAGTATATAACGTCCTCGTTCGAAAGCCAGGCAGACGAGAACTAAGGGGGAAAACAAGCAAATCAAAGCGGCATGGATAACCATCATCATCATCATCTTAGAAGAACAAGTCATGGTATTTCGGCTCATGGTAGCTTGGAGCAGTTGTAGTACCGAGAGAAATATCACAGAAAGGGATAAGTTGACTAAGAATAGAACTTGACTGTTATTACGTTGCTCATTCCCCACCTATGAATAGGCTTTGGGATCTACTTCTTCACCCATCCCTTGTATTTTTTTCCCGTGTATACGCTCCCGTAGTAGGAGAGCAATCTACAAGAATGTTTAGTCATGATCAAGTCATCCACCGGTTCTAACCAAGTTCCTTGCAATTCTAGAGTATATGGAGCGGGAATATAGACGGGAGCTGTAAGTACATCCCATGATCCTTGCTACTGTTTACTAGTTAGAAGCTTGTGTTCCTCTCGGAGGGGAACACCGGCATCCTTGTTGAGATATAACCCACCACTACTACTAGCATTTACAATCGTCTACTATATGAGTAGAAAAAAAAATCTGCGCCTACGTAAACTCCCATTTTTTACCTTTACACATTTTTCTTTCTCTTATTTTCTGCATCCAGCTAATCACTCAGAGATTCGAATGCGGACGGCCGCGTCAGCGCTTAGGAATGAGGATTCCCCCCATTCCATCACTTAATCATGCTGCTTGCTCCTCATTCTTCCGTGCACTCCTGTGAAGGCATCAACTGATTTTATGTGAATACACACAAGAAAAACTAACGTTAGAACGAACGCCTTTCCAAAGTGTGTTGCGGAGGAGTAATAAATAACATGAGTGAGTTGGGCAATGTGGCAATGGATTTTCTCATCACCATCAGCATTCAAATGCATTTGGTGGGTATAAGCTGCTACGTATCTCCTCCACCTCCTCTACCTCTCTCGGGTTTTCATGTTTTCTTCGTGTAAAAAGCATCGCATGACTTTCTATCTTTTACTCAGGCTATAATGCTGCGATGGTTCATTGCTGATCTAAATCCAGTCATCATCATCATGGGCCCGTGGGAACGTAGCGTAGGCTTTGTGTGAGTCTAACCAGCCCTTAGACAGCAATGTGTAAGTGTAAAATGGTGAAAATTGCTGACCAAGACCAAACAGGGTAAATCATCATGGAGGGAAGTGGTGAGGATATACTCTGGGGAATAACGCTCTTTTTTTGGCATCTGCAGGTATAACTTGGGATAACTCGTGAGTCCAGAAACCTTTTCCAGGAATGGCCCGGAGTGCTGCAGATGAATTATAAAAGTGAAAGTTTATGATGTCCTGGCATGTATGCAAGCTCTTAAGGATAGCAGTTCCATATCTCTTACCTTTACCACATGCACGAACATTGTTGGTAGACTGGTCAGGCATAAAATAATGAGTGTAGTAAGTAATGGACATGGAAGAAGAGAACAAGGAGAAGAAGAAAACGAACCGGAAGCTCCTTTGAAACTGCAACATGAATACAGATGATGATGATGAAACTACATTACCCTGGATAGATCCATGAATCCATTTTAGGTAGCCGCAGTAGTAGTTTCAAAAGCCGGAACAGCTATAAGTTGTATTGCCTACGGGTCTATTCTTCCTCTCATGGAAGAACACGACATACTGCTAAGCCTCTGGATTTGGTGAAAGCTGAACCAGAACAAAACCATCACTACAACAGAGCTGGGTGTCAGCAGGGAATGTGAGAAGTATTGTGGTGGTAAATTGGGTACGAAGGGCGACAAATCCTCTCTTATGCTTTCTAAACTTCGTCAGCTCACTAGTTGGGCCGGAGACATTTTGGATTAAGAGGAAAGTGTGGAGCCAAAGTGGAAAAAACTTTGATGCTTACGTTTTGGGTGGTGATGGGTAAGCAAACTTTGATAGAGTCCATTTGTTTCCATTTCAAACTCATTTGTTCAAGTGACTACAGCTAACTCACTGTTTGCCAGGAGTTTTTGAGGATGTGTAAACTCATTCTAAGTGCTTGTCTTTTACTTCCTTTATCCTCTTTCTGCAATCTACCTTGTGAAAAGTGGCTCACTTATGGATTGGTGGTCCAGTTCAATACTTTGATCACACTATCCTCCTCCGCCAAGATGAATTGAATGATACTAACAGTCAAGCACACACACTCATCCACACACTCCATGATCGAGTTACGTTTCGCACCGCACAAATTAGTCCCTACACCCTTGCCAGACACTTTTAGAGATGTGTCGTAAAATGCTGTCTCCAGTCAGGCGCATTCAGTAATAACCCGCAACCAACATTACGGAAATCTGGGACAGACCCGACAGACGTTGATTATCATGGAGACAATATGCAAATTTCATTCATTTTAGGATCCGCAGTCACATGCTGTCGTTCAAAAGACGGACGTGCTCTCCAAGTCATTACCGATGGAGCTGCAAATCTTGCCTTTCCAACACGCTCTTGAAGACCTTCAGGCACCTTTATGAAGGCAGCATGATAATCATGACAGGAATTAAGTAAACATGGCTGCCCTATCTTTCACTGAAACATGCGGAGGGTCTGAGAGTTCATTCCTTTCCTTACTGCCGCTACTGCCAGAAGAGTAATGAAGAAATTACACTCGTCATAAAATTTCTCACGCTTTTGCAACACATGCATGCATCTACGCTGGCTTTGCTATTTAACTTTATGCCCTGTAGACTAACCTGATTGAAATACAATCCATGCACTGTTCCGTACGTCATAGACAACAAGCGAAGAACTCACAGAACTGACCGCAAAGTTCCTACGATAATAACATACGTCCATGGTTGTTAGATAAAACACAGCTGGGAAATACACATACATGATCGAGTTCAACACAAGTTCTTATTCAAACGAATCCTTGAAGAAAGCTTGTAAGCATAAAAACATCACAATATTATTATATACTTTTCCAGAAGACCCCCTTTAAACTCTATTGAAATTCTGGTTCAAGTGTTTTCAATTTATTATTTCACTACTATGACATAATATTCGAATTGTGTATATGCATAATTTTATAAGAAGATATATATTAGCTCTATATTGCTATGTATGTTTTACAAAGGAGATGAGAAAAAGCTTCATGTTGCTGCTGCTGCTGCTGCTTGATACGTCGCGCATTTATAATAAGGTTCAGCAAGTCATACCTAAAAATTTTCGTGCTCTTGCATGTGTCATCATCTTATAAATTATTATTAATAAATTAATATTACTTTGCCTTATTACTAATATATAATTGTATCGTCTTATGGCATTATGACAACATCAATACAAGCCGCATACTCTCTTTCTCTTTCTCTCTCTCTCTCTGTGGTGTGATTATATAATGACTGTAGCATCTATTAATGTTTGTCTATTCTTGAATGTACTTCAAGTACGTAGTCACATAACAAAGAGAAATAACCTTCAAAAATTTTGGAACATAATAATTATTATATAAAGGAAAAATTTCATCACACATAGTTGAAAATCTCTTAACATCAATCATCAATTAGTAAGATAATTTGAAAAAGTGCAGGCAATAAAACAAATGGCAGCATCTTTTGTCACTAATAATTATTATTATAGTTAGAAAGATCACGTCATTAGTTGATCTTTTGGTGAGGGCATTTTCAATATTCATTGTTCTAAAGCTTTGGTACATATCCTTGTTGTTGTAGGCCCAGTTACGTGAGTAAGAAGACAACACCAACAAAGCAGAATATAAAGGATGGCACGCGTTTTGAGGATAAATTTGATTTCATAATTTACTGACAAATGTAACACTAACATTAGCACAATAAATGCAAAACTTATACACAGTCACGCACTGGGAGTTATTACTACATAGTTCATTTCGAAAGCGTAGTACAAGTTTCCTGATTCGCATCTCCTCCCATCAGCGTCATTCTGGCATTTTTGGTATGACTGAACTGAACTAGATAGACTTTAGTAACGATGATCTTCATTAAATATAAAATTCAAAAGGAAAGGATTCACTTCCAGCAACAGGCACAAGGACACTCTTCTCAAATCAGATATAAGCTTGGTCATGAATCATTTCACAAAATAATGGATAGAAAGATGCTTCTCAATCTGCAATTCTGCAGCAGCGTTTATCTCATTTCCCGAATATCGTCAGATGACTAACAAACACCTTTACAACGTTCTCAGGAAAAAAACTGAAGGTAATCAAACATTCGTGCAACCTTGATAAAATCCTACAAAATTGTTTTGCCTCTTCCACGTAATACAGAGGAAGGCTTTTTAGGTTAAATATCCATACAAATCTCACCTACATTTCACAGTGTAAATCTATTCACGAGTCAAAATAGGTACCGGTTGCGCAAACAAAGTCGGGACGAATGAGAAAAACAGTTATAACTAACTTATATATTTAATCAACCTATTCATACACAGTTATTTTAAAACAGAAACGTCAGTAACGGGCTGACGTTCTCACTCCTGACAGTGGTGAGTTTCCGAAAAAAACACTGTACTGAATAGTCTAAAACCAGTTCAATACTTACGGTAGTAATAATAATAATAGTAATTTTTCACGTATTAAAAGTTGCTAACAAAGTCTCATACACACATACATAATAGCGCCGTCCTGTATGTACTACGGAGACTTTATAACGTTAATTAATTAATATTTAATTAATAATAATTAAATCCATGTACGCCATCGCAACGTAAATTACAATAATTAAATATTAATGAACGGACTGACTGACAAAAGCACCAGTGGAACCCCGGTTACAGAATCACTCCATCGTTGCGGTCCACAGGGAAACAGTCGGATAGAATGCCACCACAAGAGCCACAATGAGAATCAACACAGGGAAAGAACAACAGAAGAACACCTGTAAAACAGAGCAAAAAACATTAATGATCTTCTCTAAGTCACACCACAAGACCTGCAACAGTCAACACAATCGACGTCCTTTTGGAAAAATTAACGAATAAAGCACATAAAATATAATTATGTATAAATGATACGTGTTAATCCGGATTCCGGACGTTAAGGCGCACCTTCCTAGGAACTTGTTCCATACAAAGAATATAATTATATAAGGAAACACTGTCTTCAATTCCTATACAGATCCTTCCTTCTTAAACGCAATCATGATGATGGATGAAATGTTATCAAGATGGCCAATATAACAATCGCGATAGCTACCGGAATTAAGATGTGTAGAGGACCCTGCCAAAAACAAAGTAAATCTTGTACACAATAAATGATACAGAGGTTAGAAACGCTGTTAACGAAAAAGCCCGATACTGTACAGGTTAAGGAGTAGCGGTATTGTTACTGTTCAAAAAAAATTAACGAGTTGGTGCTAGTCTAGACTTTCCACTCGCAGATTTTGTTAAGTACAATGAAATTTTAGCCTAGCGAGACGATATTAGAAGTTATTAGCAGAATTATTGGAAGTAATAACGATAAGCGATGAATACTGAATTACGAAAATTGATTCAGAAGATCATTCGGCATGTAATCAATTATCAAAATGTGTTTAGCAGGAAGCATTATAGTGTTACTTACGAGTTTAGACTGATTGTGAATAGCTTCATGCTGTAACTGCAGATCGGCTACTTTCCGACGTAACGTAGCACATTCTGCAGCATTTTCGTTATAGCTTGCTTTGTAATTAGCCAATTCCTCCTCAACTTGCATCAGCTGAAAATTATTATTTTTATCATTTCCTTTTCATTAGTAACCCATTAACCAGTTATACACCAGAGCCAGGCCACAAGGAGATTTAAACGAACCTGTTCGCTCAATGCAGCCATTCTGACATTTTGATCAGATTCTTGACTGCCTAAAACGGCGTCACCTTTACTGGACACTGCAGTGAGAAGGGAGCCACACTTTCTGTGGTATAAGCTGTGAAGTAAAATACACGTATGTAATTAATATAATGTGCACTAATCCAGATCACAGAATAGTCAAGCGAACTTGGTATCCAACCTTGATTCTTCCTCAGTAGCCAAATTGTGTAATGTCTGACAGGCAACTTCAACCAAATTTGATGCTTTCTGCTTATTATTACTGCTGAGATCACTAAGCTGAACCATTAATGAGGCTATTCTTTCGTCTCGTTCTTTCGATATTGATTCTAGCGAAGCGATTTCACCTGCAAAAAGGAAAAACATTTTCATGTTAAAATTTTGCTACCAGCGTTTTCTTAAAAACGTAAAGTGGCAAAGCAATTTACCTTTCAACTGTTCTATCTGACTTTCATTAATGGCAGCAGACTGCGTTAGACTATCTAGTTTAATACGTAGCTCACTGGAATCTTGTTCAGATGAGTCCAAGTGATTCTGTAAATATGCAACGCGAGATTGGAGCTCCGTGTTTTCTGTCTTCAAATTGTCCGCTTGTTGCTGGTAATTCTAAATGATTGAAAACAGACCACATGACAGTAATTTCATCCTCAAGTCCACGACGCATATTTTCGCAAGAAATACTTACTTTAACCTGCGACGCGAACTCCGTGATTTGCTGTTGCAGAATTTCGTTTTCTTTCTTTAGCACGATGTTTTCAGCTTGTAGCGACTTGCTTACTTGTCGAGACTCTTCCAGAAGTTCTTTAAATTACAAAGAGCACATTATCATCCACTGTATTAAAAGACACGAAGATAAACGGTACTTGACAATAACAGCTACATAATTTGCATGCATACATCACAGAAGTAAGTAAACATAGCCAAAATTGTATGCAACGTCAGCTTAGGGCAAAACAACGATTCCGATACAAAACCAAATCGCTTGAAAGCATCCAAGAAGCACCACAGAAGTAGCAGAGAAGCCTCACGGGCAATTGTAAGGCAAAATATAAATAAAATCAAACCTCTGAGCATAACGATTTTACAGAGGTTATAACTAATAACCCAGGAGCCTACAAAACATGCAAAAACAGTAATACCCAGAACCAAATTGAAATAATCGCCAACTAAAATAATCTAAAAATAGCCAAATAATCATTCCCAAGCAATAATTACTCCAACTATTTGTAAAAATGGACAGCGAGAATGTTTATAATACTTTCGTATCCATCTGAAGAATTCCGGTGACTGATGTGGTTGTCTAGTTTGTGCTCGTCTTCTCCAACCTAGGGACAGCCAAACAGTGTTTTCACAAGCCTGAAATACTACTTCGTTATTAAAAAGTTTTGATGGACATACCTCATCACTGATACTGTACGAATTGTTAATTAAAGGTTCTTCGACTTGCGAAAAATTACGTATTTGTCTAATCTCCAAATCCAACTTGTGAATTAATTCTTGAATGAATTCTGAAACCTGTACCTTGTTCGACACAGCTTTTAGATCGTCTATTATATCTGAGAACAATAAAAGTTGCCATTACTACAACATATTTGGAATTCTTTGAGTGGCTGTAGGTTTTAGAATCTGACGAAACTTACTCAGAAGATGGCTCAGTTTTGATAAAATCTCTTTGCGTTCCGTGTCTGCTGTTTTGATCTGAGTTTTAAGCGTTTCTATCTCAGGTGTCCCCTCCCAATGCACATTCATATTGCCATCTGGATACTCTCCACCTGCAAAAACACACACAATCAGTTGCACAAGTTTCCAGCGGATGTTTACGTAATTGCAAAGTGTCTTACCATCTTTATTGATGGAGTCATTATCATTATTTATGGCATTTATCTTCTCGCCGTCTTCTTGAAAGTCTTCGTCATTATGGGCTACTTTCTGTAAATTCACGTTCGTAGAAACCAAACTGAGTTACTGAGATACCACTAAAACAACATCGATTAAATTCCAAGTATGACAGGATTCCGGACCGTACCTTCGAATTTTCAGCGTCGATCTTTGCCATCAAAGATTCGATAATATGTTGTTTACTTTCTAATAAACTATCACGTTCTTTAATCATCGAATTCAGTGATTCTACTTCCTCTTTGTACTTAGTTGTGGACTGGTCCATCTCGGCTGCCAATTCCTTTGACTTGATTTCACACTCTTCGAACTTTTCTACTAGTTCCTTTAACTCCTGGCAGTTTCGGTCGAACATGTCTTTTAAAACAGACTTCTCTTCTTCGACGTTCGTAAGATTCCTACATTTATAATTTAATACTCATTGACAATGTCTTTCACTTCTCACAAATTAGAACACAAACGCACCTCTGCAAGTCTTGCATGCCCTTGATAGCTTCCATCCTTTCTTGAGCGGCTTTACGAAGAGCTTCTTTGGCTACTATTTGATATTTTTCTTTATCATTATGCAGCTGCAGAACTTCTTCTCGCAGTTTATCATCAGTCATTGTCTGCAAGCCATATCAGCATCAGTAGTGCTCCAATCAGTCCGATTAATGACTTCCAGAACTAGACAAATACCTTATGCGAGGCCTGAAGCTGCCTTTCCAGGATATCAACCCGAGTTAGAAGTCGATCTTCGGATATAAGGACTTTCCAGTTGGAATCAACAGCATCCTTCGTTGAAGCCATTAACTTATTGATTGCTGCTAGTTTGTTTTCTATCAGTTGCTCCCGCTGGATCGCATCCTACGTTAAAGAAAAGGGATACAATGGTCAACTCAAATAATCCAGCAATATGGCTGACCTAAGTAATCGTAAACTTTTATGTTCAAACTGTTCAAACCTTGATATATTGGTTCAGCTGGTAAATTTCTTGAACAGAGGTTGTCGGAACCTTATCTGGTAATGCTGTTGAAGGACTGTTTAGGAACAAAATAAATGACTTTTGGAATCATGTTACAGCTTTCCTGAAGTAATCCTAGTTTCAGTTTCTTTACCTTGCTTTGGCTTCCTTCCCATCGGGGAGAAACAGTTGTAGCGTTGCGACAATACAACCATGAGTCACTGTCCACCAATCGATTAAACCACATTTTATAGCGTTCTCTATTCACAATTACGGATACAAATGCCACGATTGTTACCTTTTTTATTGAGCTCCATCACATCAACACCAAACTGAACAATATCACCCGAGCAGACTTCACGAGGAGCAGACTCCTCGGAGCTTTTACTGAGTCGCTGATTGTTGACAAATGTTCCATTACTGCTTTTAGTGTCTTGAAGATAAAACTGGAACATATTGAACATTTTAATAATTTATTCCCCTCGATGTCAAACATCATCATGCTATGAAAATTTAGTAACTATATACACCTACCTTGCCCTGCTCATACCACAGAAGAGCATGATTTCTAGAAAGAACTTTGCAATCGAAAATAGCATTATTTGTACTGGGACGAGCTCGAGCAACTGATCGTCCAATTTTTACAGGCTGTTCCAAACTCACCCCTCGATCCTACAGCAAAAAATCAAACAACATCAATCATTGACATCAATCTAAATGACACTTCCGACTTGCTAAAAATTTTGGCAATACCTGAAAGGGATGCGAATTTGGTCGGCATATTAAAATCGCACGCGCTGCCATGACTTGGTTCAAATTTAACTGATGATGATTATTGGAAAACTGAAATCTGTTGTCTTCTAAGCCACAAGATGCAAAACTTTGACTGAGGAATCCAATGGGATTTGAAATGTTGTTGTTGTAAATAGCCTAGATGAGTAGAAGAACAACAAGAAGGCACAGGAGTTAATTTTCTTCTGCCAATTTGACATGTTGTTTGTTGACTACCACTGTTTAAGGTTCACCATCTGAAATTAATTATTTTAGTACGCTCCGCCACTCAAATTCAAATCACCGTCCAGTTTCCAAATGTCGAATATCATTATTACGATAACTTTTGAAATCTTGATCTCTCTGTGTGTACTGTATCACTGTATGCTCCTGATGATGATGATGATCCAAAGTCTTCCTGTAGTGCTAAACAGTATTATTCCAAGGCAGTGTCCCTTTCCAACTTTGGGTGCTCACAGTAATAGTGATAACTTACAAGATACCAAGGTAGCACACCTTGTGCCACCTAGTAAGTATAGACACTCACCCAAAGTCTGTCAATTTCTCTCGTAGTTCTCCACACTGAGCACAAATATGCTCTCCTTAGTATTTCTTTCACGAGAAAATACAGGAAACTCCTTGGAAAGTGGCCTCCTTCTACGAAATCACATAGGGTTTCATTCAAACTACAACAATTTCAAAGGATTGTCCATGATGAATCAACTACTACTACTGTCTGCATTAACTCTACTATAAAAATATCTGGCACCACGAAGTCCTAGGTAATGAACTTGATCATCATCATCATCATCATCATGGTCGTCATTAATACACTCTTTGCGTACGCGCTTCCACTGGCCAAATTACAACTGGTAGTTACCCGTCCATTGGCACTACTGACTGAATGAATCTTCACACAATTTTAGTACCCTTGTTGCCTTTGCCAACGATACCCGCATGGATGTCAAACAGTTTGCACCTCTTAACTGAAATAGTCTCAAGAATATGTACAAATTACAGCCATACTACTTCAATCACATTCAAAACCAACACACCTGACCTGATGATACATGTTAGCTTAAAGAGACAAAGGAAATCATGCTGAGATCTCTAGGTAGATACATATATGAAGGAGTCATCAATGGAATTGCACAGGGAGAAACAACCGCTTGCTACACAGTAGTGTGAGCCTGCTCCAAAGAGCAAAATTATTTTTGGAAAAAGGACTCTTACACGTAGCTACAGCAATGTTACAAGCCTGACAGAGATGTACCACAGACAGGCTGACATGGTGCGTCAGTCATATCCTCATCCTTAAATACTACTTACTACCTATGTGTTTTAAAACTGCATAAAACTCTCATGTTTTTACAGCTGCAACTTCTATAGCTACTAAAGGCGTCGTCATCAACGTTCGCGGCAATAGCCGTAATAACAGTAATAATAATTATAATTACTAAAAGCTAGCGCCGGGAATTTTATCTTAGAACGCCTATGTCCTAGTACATAGTGGACTTCTTCGCAGTTAGCAGAACCATGAGGACCATTGAACTATTTTAAGCATGTGTAGCTACATCATTCAGTGTGAGCTGACCAGCGTTGACTACCATGTCCTTGCGTTCTATTGACCAAAGTTCATAACAAGCATTATGCTTCTATTCAATCTATTTGGGCTTGGAGTCATCAATTGAGTCGTGTTATGAAAACAGACTGACTCAAACACAGAGTATCTGTTTAGCATACAATTTATGTAGGAATAAGAACAAGAATTGCGAACTTAGCTAACGACCTTAACACTAACTGATAACCAGAGATGGGGAATCGGGATGTATCGAATGCGGATTCAGATTCAGATTCGAATTGCATACCTAAAATTCAGATGCATTTCGGTTCAGATTATTCACCTTTAGAATTCGGAATGCAATTACGATTCGAATTATTTTTTCGAGAAAACTCAGATGATCACGATTACGATGCAGATTACTAAAAAATTCTAAAACTCCACATCACTATAAATTTTTGCAATTTAAATGCTTTTTTTCACTTGCACGTCTTTGACGGACCCAGGGCTTCATTGAGGGTGACCGCGGGGAATTTTTTTCATTTAATTTTTTACCCATGGAAATTCTGTCAGGTCAGTCGTTTGACCGTCACTGCTTTCAGGTTCACAAAGCTTATTTATGAATCAATTCGTCCACCATTCATATTTCAAGTAACCGTGGACATTAATGTCCATTGTTCGTTCTCGTTCCATAATGACGAACCATTAGAACACTGCTAATTGGGGGTTGCGCCCTGAGCAATGAAATTTTCTAAAAATTTCTCCCTCATAGCGTTTACTCACACCCATTTTTTCT
>JAQFYD010001149.1:0-13364 GCA_034694225.1 Bourletiella hortensis
TGTCTTTGAAATGTGCATGGAAGTCAGCTTGTTATTGACAGCTCGTCATGATGATGATTACTAGATTCACTGCTCGCTTTCTCGCTTTTATTTGCACATGGAATGATTATTATTGGAAAGAACGACTCAACAAGTAGTGAAGTTCATGATCGTTTGTGTACCACTGGGAAAGCACTTTATAGTTACAAACACAAGTGTTGCTTTTTCTGCGTGTGTTCATGTGTGTGTAGTGCGTATACAGTTAAATAATGATTCCGTGTGTAAAAAACCTTGTGTAACCTTGGAGCTGTTGCGTGAAGACGAAGTAAAGTAGCAGAAGAAGAAAGAACAGGAGCAGGAGGAAGAGTGTAGCTATTCATCAAAGACATTAAAAATTTAAAAGCCAGTGTAACAACGAGGAGGAGAAGGAGGAGGTAGGAGCGAGCAGCTGGTAGTTGCGGAAGGATTGTATTATTACTGTTATTATTATTGCGGGGTAATTGAAGGGGAAAAAAATTTATTGTGTAGGAAAGTCTGTGTTGAATATGCTGTAAAGACATATGTGAGTTGAGCTAGCAGCAACAACAGCTATAGCAGCATCAATGACCAGCTTTCCACACAACGAGAAAATCTAAAATGCTCTTCACTCCGTTTATGCTCGCCGTGTAACATGGAAGTTTGTTTGTGTGTATTTTGTAATGGGATTGAATGTGAGAGTTTTTATGTCATAAAAAATTTGTAGTAACTGGAGAAGGAGGAGATAAGTTGTAAAAGTTTTACTATAGGACTGCCACGACTACTTAACAGTAATACTTACCTTTCCTTAGTCTCTGCTGGATGACTTGAACTGGTGAAATGAGTATTGGACCAGGGGCATGGGCAGCTTTATAGTAGAATTCCCCAGCACAATCCATGCCTTCTGATGATGATAATTGTGAATTAAAGCTAACAAGAGTTACAACAACTACTGTGCCTGTGGTGCGGCGAGGAGAATACTAGTGCGTTGAAAGTTTTCGCTACAATTTCCTAATTCTATACAACTTGCTAGTTACGTTATATGACTTGGCAAAAAAGTAATTGAGTTTGCTGTTGTTACTGCTGCTACTGCTATGGAAACCACTGCTAGAAGTGTTGTCTTCTTTCTTCTTACCTTCATCTTCTTCTTCTTCGGCAGCTGTTTTTTTCTCGAGGTCCACGAAATAATAATGGTGATGATGGTACTAAAGAAAAGGGTCGTTTTTGCTTGGAAAAAGCTTCAGGGTATCTCCGCCTTTTAGCATCGTCAGCATCATCATAATCAAGAACATACGATCGTGTGTGTGTGTGTGTATGTGCACGTGTAAAAACAAGTAGTGTGTACTGTAAATGTGAATGGTGAAAATGAAGTTGTGATGGAAGGGGAGTATGAGTGCATGGAAAATCCGACGGGACGGTGATGGGAACTAGCACATTGGTTCTGTCATCTTCTTGCAGTCTTGATGATGCCTTCTTGCTCAATGTAGTACACCGAGTTATGTCTTGCGTAATATTATGTAAAATGGCTTGTCAATTTCTGTGGGGCATCACTCACACAATAGAGTTATTCCCTTATGTGGCAGTTTCAGCTTCTTATGTCCCCTAAAAGATTTAAGATTGAATGAATCTATTCTTCTCAAGGTTATTTCTCAAGCTTTTCTGGGTGAACTGAGTGATTGTTGTGTTCTTTGGGACAGAGAGATGTAATTTTTGACCAAAATCTATTGGTGTGAACGAGCAGAACGAGAAGAAGAAGGTGAAGACAGAAAATGATTATTTCTCCTGTTTTCCCCTCTGCTTCTTGTTGCAGGGAGCAGATTTTTTTTCTGCTTATTATTTACCACATGCAAACAACTACTGTTGTAGTAGTTCACTTGGACTAAGCCTCGTCTCCTACTTGTTCTTCTTCTCCATACGCTGAACAAGAGCTTTTCACTTGCCCTTCTCCACAAACAGTAGTTGTTACTCACTCTCTGATAATTCCTGCATTTCTGCTAAACTCTCTCTCTGCTGCTACTCATTCCGCATCCATCCTCCGCTTGTCCATATCATCTTCCGTGATCATCATTCCTCCTTCGCCTCCTGTGGCTCTCAGTTTGCACTTAACATTGCTACCATTTCGCAACATTTGTTGTTTCCTACGGTGCGAACAGCTTGCTGCATTGTTCCTTTAGAATTTACTGTGAATTTGAAGGAAATCAGTGGCATACTTATTTACTGTATAGTGCTGCAGATCTTTCCAACATACGGGTCAGAACCTGTGGCTCAGCTTCCTTTGTCGCTTTGTGTCTTGTTGAAGGTATGAAAATTGTGAAAATATTAGTCGTTGTGGAACTACTAGGTCAAGTTGTGACGGATTCATAGGGAATTCCAGGGTGGTGAAAAGGAAATAATTCCCAAGAATATAAAGTTTGAGTGAGTGAGTGTGGTCGGGAAGAAATGTGAATACGCATACACTTGTTGCATGTTGTGTGCATGAGTTTCTCTGACGGAGCTTTGTGTGTGTGTGTGTCTTGTTGTCATTCTTGGCTGTGTCTGACTGAATGTCATGTTATTATGCAGTACAGTGATTCTTATGTAATTATTATATACACATGTGGTGTGTGTTTGTAAACTGTCAACATGCATTGTGTTGACTGGTTCATCAGGAGGAGAATGATTTGTAGCTGGATGTGTGTGTATGTTTGCTAGCTGGCGCGTGGAGGAAATTGTAACTGATAAAAAAATATCCTGTTGCATTATCCCTGCTGTGTTATCACCAGTGATTCCTCTGACTGCCTTAGAGTAGTAGCAATATAATTATTTTATTCCCATTAGACAAGAAAGGGGAGGACTTGCTTCTGCGGTAGCGGCAGCCGCAGCGGGATTCAAGTATTTATTTACATTAGTCTCTGACGGATGTCGTTTAGCATGGAACTGGATTCATAGTGTGTGAGACAGCCGGGGGAAGTTACTTAATGTTTAATTTGAGACACACGGGGCGGGCAAGCTTTATTGCGTTTTGAAGAAGGCTTAGGGATACCTAACAAGGCTTGCCTCAGATACAAACAGTGAGAGCAGAGAAATAGTAATAATGAGAGAGCATCCGTAATTATTGTGTTTGTGTATAGCTGAAATGAATGTGACGGGTGACGGTGGAAAGTAAAGTCTAATATGACCTTTTCTCTCTGTATTCCAGGGATTTTTTTGGCTGAATAATCAAAGACGGAAACAGAAAGACTGAGAGGATGGATCCATGCAAGAATCCTAATGATCCTAATAGATCCAAATCACCTCCGGCAGAGCCGCCCACCCCGACAAGAAAAGTCTCTGGATTGTCCTCTCGTGCAAGTGTAAGTGTCTTTTATTTTCTTCGTACACAGCCAGATATGTAGACGGAGTGAATTCAAAGGTCAAGTCCACGTTTTACATGCATTTACTGTACTAAATGAGAACAATTCAGCTGGGATCCTTGTTGCTGTGGACCTGAGGAAATCCTTGTGAAGGAAAAGAAGTGATTTTCATGGATTTTCAGAAGGAAACTACTGTTGCTAGACGATGCAGTAGGCAGGATGGAATGATTCAGTTCCGACCTTTAGAAAAGACACTTAGACGCTATTTATTGGACCGAATAAAATGAAAGGAAGAAGAAGAAACTGGAGAGGGGAATGGGTGAATGAAAATTTGATGAGTGGAGCAGCAGGAGTAGCTAGCTATAGTAGTGGAAGTGGTACACTCTCCGGAGAGATTTCCTCACGGTCCATTTATTAAGAGTGGAAGCGGCTCAACTGTTACGGATGTACCTTAATTCTGCCGTTGAATTGACAACTCTTGCCTTTCTTCTTATGTGTCCTGTTGGTTAGAATTGAAGTTAATTACATGCGGAGCCTCCGCTGTCGCCGCATTGCGGTGAAAGTGACAAAAAGTTGTGGTGTAAAGTACTTGTTACAGTAGTAGTGAAAAACTCTTTGCTTTACAGTGCGGCTACCTGAATGTCGCTCTGTGGAAATGCATGTGGCAGAAGTAGACATAGTCGGTGGCTTATCAAATTATTGAAAAATGTCCTGAGTGTGTCTAAACCTTTGAATGTCAGCTGGTGGAAGTACAGTGTGCGTGTACTAAAATTGTCCTCGTTTTCCTTTCCAGACTGAGGATTTTGATGCTTTCTTGGATAAGGATGCATTCTCTGTAACCGATGAGAAATTCAATATGGCTCTTGTACGTGCTCAGGAGGATATTCCGGAGCCCAAAATGCGCTTTGATGAGAGGGACTACCAATGTAAGTGGGCTGGAGTGAATGCTTCTTCTTCATATCTCAGTGTCAAGGCCACTGAGAGTGGCAGGATTAGAAACAACAATAATAATAGACGCATAGTAATGTATTGCCCCTGTTTGAAGCCTCGTATCCCCTGATTACGTAAAAGTATCATTTTTATCCTTGCTTCATCAACTCCCTTCTCGCAAGCTTGCTTTTTTGAGGCAAGAGAAAGGGACGGGGAAGTGGCTTTCACTCAATTTTTTTCCTACTTGACCGATAATTTTTCTCATCACAGCTCATCGTCGCGAAAGTTTCCCGCACCCACATCAACCCTTAAAGCCCATGCGTTCCCTGAGAAGAAAGAGTATATCAAAGGACCACCACCATCATCATC
This sequence comes from Bourletiella hortensis, assembly GCA_034694225.1. Taxonomy (NCBI): domain Eukaryota; kingdom Metazoa; phylum Arthropoda; class Collembola; order Symphypleona; family Bourletiellidae; genus Bourletiella; species Bourletiella hortensis. The sequence continues at coordinate 4,626 of JAQFYD010001149.1, forward strand.
ATCACCATCATCACCACTACCAACAACATCAGCAGCAGCCGGAAAAATCTGAACCAATTCCCATCCCTGGACAGGACGGAGAAGATGGGAATGAGAGTGAGAGGACGCTGGGGTCCTCATCATCCGCTTCCCCTCTGAAGTCTGCAAAATTTTCCCAAATACCTGATGATATCCTGATGGATCAAGATATTGACAATAGCTCACTGCTAAATATGTATGCCAAACACTATACCACCATACGCCTGAATAAAAATGCATGGTGCAGTAACAATTATTTCAGTTGCACACGATTATTATTAATGGCTTTTTAATTTTTCTACAGTATCGTTTCTCCCTTGCCACCCCGAAACGTCGGCTTCTCTCCGCCTGATCGCTCGTATCCCACTTATGATGATTTCATGGAACATAATGAGAAAAAAGTACAATTTGAAGTTGGTAAGAAGAAGAAGAATGTGAAGGGGAACAATTTTTTGTAGTGGTATAATCTGCAAGGTTTTTGTAGCGTCCAAGAAACTGTGTAGGGTGTACATTGGTAGCTAGCGGGAAGTGTGGATATTTTCAGGAGGGAGTACATGACATGTAAATGTGTCTGATTTTCTTCCGCAGGGGGCTCACCTATCCATGCTGGCGGAATTTTAAATGATGATGAGTCCACGACTATGAATAACGTGGAAAAGAAGAAGCATAAGTAAGCATGTGTGTGTGTTTTTTAGGGGAAATGTTTTTAATCGAAATTTTTTAAAATACATAATAATAATTACGATGCATCAACTTGCATGAATCAGATCCTATCATCGTTCTCAAAAATACGAAGATCCCCAGTGGAGACTCAGACTTGGTTCGGAGATAAAGGAGGATGTTGATACACCCTTGCTGTTCCGTGACGTGGACGTTGCTGATATGGCCGATCTGGATAAAGATGATCTGACAAGTAAGGACAGAAATTGGTTATGAAGTGGGAACATGAGGAGATCATTGGTTTTCTTCCTTATTTCTGCAAAGGTCACCGATTTGGTGATGCGAAAGGGTTCCGACGACACAAATTTTACTTACGGGAACCTGAAGCCCTGATCGGTCCCTCCATCCCGGCGACGAGAAGCGTCGTGAGTAAGTATGACCATTCGCCTCACGAGGTAAGTCACTTGAAAATGATAACGATTTCCGCAATTTTTGTATGCAAGCATATGTAATAATTTGTTGCTGGATTTATTAGATTTTCGTGGAATTGGATATTTTGACGGGTTACGGAGAGGATCGGGAGTGGAAGGAAACGGCTCGTTGGATCAAATACGAGGAGGATGTGGAAGAAGGGGCGGACCGATGGGGTCGCCCTCACGTTGCATCCTTGAGTTTTCATTCTCTACTCAATTTACGGAGGCTAATCGAGGCGGGTACGGACCTGAATTATTTTCGACATTTCAAACCATACATGAATGTAAAATGATTAACGCTTCTCGGATGCAGGTGTCGTGCTCTTGGATCTGGAGGAGCGTGATTTACCCGGCGTGGCATACCGTGTTGTTGACCAAATGGTTATACGTGAGCTGGTGGAGCCGGACTGTAAGGGATATGTGATGAGATCTTTGTTGCTGAAGCACAAGCATGTGAATGATAGTGATAAGAACTGGAGGTTTCCTTTGAGACGGAATGCTGGAAGTGTAACTAGTCTGCAGGTATGAAATGTAGGCATAATTAGGCCCATTATCATCATCATTCTTCATCATATCATGTGCTTATTATTACAGTAGCAATGATAATGATCTACTAACCAATGTAACACTAATTAGTTAGTCAAATCAAACCTCAAGAAGGAACGCATTCTTCCTTCCTCTCTCATCATTTTAGAATGCATTTGATGCCACTTTAAAAGTAAAGCCATCCACTTCAAGTATTGAGCCTGGGATTTTGACTCGGCGGAATAGTGCGACTGTGACGGGCTCCAGAGGATTCTATGAAGCTGCCATGATTAACGGCCGTAGAAATGGGAGTCATTCTGGATCCTTCCTCTCACCTGAAAACCAGCTGCAACAGTTTCATCACACTACTGTAAGTTTGTGTATTTATTTCTGTCTTAGTCAATCCATGAACGACACAAGACGGATTGAGTCAGTATATGGACGTGGTGGGTCGGCGTCATGTAATAGGATACAGGATTTGTAATGATGAAATATAGGAACGGAAGAACACAAAACGAAGCTACTCGTATTCCATTTCAGATTGATATAAGCAAAGTCTCCTTGTCCCACCTGTCCGAGGAGGACCTCAGGTGGATGACGAATAAAGAGAGCATTTTAAGGAGAATCCCCACCGGGGCGGAGGCTACTGTCGTCCTCGTTGGTATAGAAGAACATCTTCGTGGACCTGCAATGGCCTTTGTTCGGCTAGCTGAGAGTGTGTACATGCCTAATATTACGGAGGTAACAATTATTACTGTCATTCATTACGTAGTTATGTGCTTGTTGGAGAAAAACGTGCGTGTGTAGCAAGGGAAGCGGCAGTGTAGCAATTGGAGTTTCTTCCAGGTACCCATACCCGTAAGATTTATCTTTATTCTCTTGGGTCCGAGCACGTATGACTTGGATTACAAGGAAATCGGACGTTCCATTGCCACTTTGATGTCTAATAGGGTAAGTTGAGCCAATTGGCCGAGCAAATATGTGCCGACAATGGTCTGAGCAGGAAATTAGATGAAGCTCTAAATAACATTAATTACAGGAGTTCCATGACATTGCTTATAAAGCGGATGACCGGAAGGATTTGCTCAAGGGAATTCATGAGTACCTGGACGAAAGTATTGTGTTGCCGCCTGGGGAGTATGAAAAGGAGTTATTTCCCTTTGATGACCTCAAGGAGAAAAATGAGGCGTTGAAGTTACGAAAGCAACGCATGTCCGTGGCTGCGGGCATTAGTGGCTCTCCCGGCAGCGGTGAAGGAGGGGATAATTTCGATGGGTCCAAACTTCCCCAAGGTAGTTATTACACGCACACGTCTGGGATTGCCATATGAATGAAAGGAATTTGGAAGAGTAAAAGTCAGTACTGAATAATTTTGTTGATCCGGTAGAGGGGAAGCCAGCTAAAGCTGAGTCATTAGAGCGTACAAGACGCTGCTTTGGTGGACTTGTGGCGGACGTTAGGAGACGCTTCCCTTTATATTGGTCAGACTTTAAGGATGCACTAAGTTTCCAGTGTTTAGCGGCCATCATTTTCATTGCATTCGCCCAAATCTGTGGCTCCATCGCCTTTGGTGGCTTAATTGGTAAATTTTTTTCTTAGTTTGGAATACCTTTTTTTGTAGCTATACCGCCTTCCAAGTTTTTTTCATATTGCAGCGACAAAGACGAATAGTACACTGGGAATAACGGAGACACTTTTCACGTCCGCCATCGGAGGTCTCGTATTCTCACTGTTTTCCGCCCAACCTTTATTAATCGTGGGTACCAGTGGCCCATTGGTACTTTTTGACGAGAGTTTATTTCAGTTCTGTGAGGCGAGTGAGCTGGATTTCCTGTCCACAAGGATATGGATAGGCTTCTGGCTTGCCGTGATTAGTGTTGTGTTTGTGGGATTTGAAGCGAGTGTGTTAGTTCGTTTCTTTACTCGCTTCACCCAAGAAATCTTTGCTTCCCTTGTCTCCCTGCTGTTCATCATGGAAAGTCTTCAGAATCTTTATGCGGTGAGACGCGCTGTGAAAGATTCTGCCTTTGAAATCCACTATCGGATAGTCCTGCTCGGACGTATTCTTCGTCATAATAATTGGCGTAATTATTTTCTAGATTTACGATCGCCATCCGCTTGTGAGTACGTATGGAAACTGCACCCATGAAAATGGGTAAGTCTGCCCATTTCTTTAGTTATTGTATCACCTTCATGCCAGGATAATATGAGCAGGGTTCTTCCATGTTACTATTATGTTCAGGGCATTAAAATTAGATCCGGGCGAGAAAGAGCGGGACCAACCTAATACAGCTCTCTTGTGCACCATTTTGATGTTCGGAACCTTCTACGTTGCCTGGTTTTTAAGGGCGTTTAGAAATAGTCATTTCCTCACCAAAGTAGTAAGTCTCCAAGTCCTGATTTTGAGCTCAGTCAGAAGGATGAGAAACCATTGGGTTATGATTGCTTGCTTGGTTTGTAGGTTCGAGACACTTTGGGCAACTTTGCCGTCCCCATAGCAATCGGGTCAATGGTCCTGGCTGACCACCTGGTGAAGGAGACAGTGACTCAGAAACTCAAGAGTCCCAAAGGCTTTTCCCCGACGATCCCCCGAAGTTGGTTCGTCGACCCTAGTCTGGTGCATTCTTGGATCCCAGTCGTAGCGCTCCTTCCGGCCCTGCTCCTGTTTATTCTTGTCTTCATGGAAACTTCCATAGCAGAGTAAAAACTTTGAGCCGAATGTGTGGATGCGGATGAATTAAGTGATCCATGTTGGCTGTCTGTTCCTACAGGTTGATCGTATCGAAGAAAGATCACAAGTTGAAGAAAGGGACGGGGTTCCATTTGGACGTTTTATTAATTTGTTGTACAAACATGATCTTGTCCATCTTTGGTTTACCTTGGTTATCCGTCGCATTGGTGAGGGCGGTGGCACATGTGACGGCGCTCACAGTCTGGTCTACTAATAATCCACCGGGGGAGAAGCCTCAAATTGTCGGCGTTAGAGGTACATACAGCTCCATGACACCTGCTGTAAGCGATTGTCATGATGGCGTCACATAATAATGACCTGTTTCTATTGATTGCAGAGCAACGTTTAACAAGTTTAGTCATATCAATCCTAACGGGAGCATCCATTGCCATGGCAAGTGTATTGAGTATCGTCCCAGTAGCCGTCCTTTTCGGAGTCTTCCTTTTCATGGGCGTCTCGTCCATGAGTGGCATCGAATTTTTGGAGAGAGTTGTCCTCTTTTTTAAACAAGTGGAGAACCACCCACAGAAGCCATACGTGAGAAGGGTAAGTCAGAAGTTAGCTTTACTATACCATGTGTTAAAGTGCTAGAAATGTGGGAGTTTTTCACTGGGAATTGTGACTGTTTGGTTACAGGTCAAGACACTAAAAATGCACCTGTTCACTCTGATCCAAATATTCTGGCTATCGTTGCTATGGGGCGTCAAGTACACACCCGTCGCACTTTCATTCCCCTTCATCCTCCTCATCCTAGTCCCCTTCCGCTTCTTTGTTCTCAAGCTCATGTTCAGTCCTGATGAGCTAAGTGCGGTAAGCAGCAACAGCATTTTAATGCAATCAAATATTTTTTGCGATTTCATGATTGTCTTTGCCCGGTAATAACAGTTGGATTCCGGAGGACCAGACAAGAAGGAAACGAGCAAACTTCCAGTAGAAGCTTCCATGTTAATAAACGAGAAATTATCGAATGGGAAACATGTGAATAATGGGACGACGACCAACTCAAGGCTAACACGTCTTCTGGACGATAAAGTCACTGTGGATCCGTCCTCAAAACTAGAAGTCAAAGGAGGGGCATTTCCGGTGGATAAAGTTGAGAAGATGCTTTAATAATCAGTAGTGTGTACTGAACAAAGGATTCAAGGACCAAGTTTGAGCATTCCAAAGTTTATAAAATAGTCGCTCAAGTGCTTTGTATTGTATAATTACGCTATGTACGATTATTATCCAGAGTTTTAGCTGTAGTTTTCAAGGGTAAAAAAATCGACACACATAATATTGAAAATCCAAAGCTGATCTCTGGCAGAGCACGGTTGTTGTTATAATTAATAAAAAGGCATTCGCTGCTGCAGTATGCCATGTTGTTATGCAAGAATCAATAATAATTGATGAAGGCTGGCTGCTGGAAGCCCCCAGTATTTTTACTGACAGTATTCTGGAATAACGTTTATTAACTTTTTCTTATTTCTATCCATAGGATCAAAATAATGACAATACAATTGTAGTTGAGGAGGAGCTTTTCTGTAATATCATCTGTTTGTAGTCGGAATTATTTTTCTTGTTTCGAATTTATGAATACTGTTGTTGGAAATGTTTGATAGTAATGTTAGTACGAGTATAGATTTTTTTGGACGGCGCAATAATAATTGTTTTACCGTGAGAAACTAGGAAAATGAGAACAATTAAGCTATAAAAATAAACAGGCTATGCCTTTGAAAAATGACACGGAAAAGTTATCATTAATGCCAGCTATGTCTCAATGTTAGTGCGTGACCACAAAATGGCAGTGCCTGACGGCACGGCGGAGTTTTCAGGCTCATCATGTGTACCGATTGTAATGTTTTGTGCTCCACGCACCTGAATCCCGTCTGTGGTTTTAACCTGGAACTGTGAAAAACTGTCATTGATTATAACATGCAGCATTTACGATTTAAAAGCCCCTGGCGAAAATGCGATTCACAAGACCGACTTACGTGGACTGTATAGACATTCATCATCATTTTATCATTAGTCACCCACGTTGGGTGGATTTTCGGTGGTAGCTGAAGACTAAACACGGCCAGCTGGGTCTCACCGACCCTATCATTATTCCCAACGACAATTCTCTCTTTGGCAACGATGGACGGTGTTGAATACTTGGGGATAGAGTGGTGATACATTATTTGATTTGCCACTTGCACCTGGATTTCTTTTAAAATGCTTCCACGTGTATTTTCAGCTTTGATGAATCCCTCAATGGTGTCACTTGGGAGGAAACCCTGTTTGGTCAGCTGCATTGTAACCTGCAAGCCATCACGGGATGACAGCAGTGGCCCAGTTGGCCAGGATGTTCTCGTCTCATGTGTTGATTTCGGCTGACTTGCCCTCACGGCCGATGGAGCAGGTTGACGGGGGAGCGTCGCAAGGTTGTTGCTACCACTCAGAGTGATCACCTGCCTGCAATTTAAAATTCTCCATTTATGGTCACTAACGCTGACGAGAGCAAGGCTGTGTTGGATGCAGCCAAGATGGTTGTCCATTGTTGGTGGGATATTGACCTGGTTCAGACTGACATGGAAACTGAATGCGTAGCTTCCTCTTGCATACTCCATTGACTTTTCCGGGTCATCGTACTCCGGCCAAGCTATGTGCCAAATTAAATTCCATTAGTAGCGATATTGAGTGTTTCAAAGCAGGATTATAATCGTGTCCATACCCTTTCCCGCAATGACAACATTTGGATTTTTGGGTCGAATGTCAAACAATGTACAACCTCCGGCGGCGTCTGTGATTGGTGCGGCAGTTTGCGTCACAAGCTCAACCCAGACACCTGAAACTTGCAGTATGGATGAATTACAACATTGCCAGTTTGAACAGGAAATGATTATTATAATCTTCACTTTACCTTTCAATTCAGCCACGGGACTGGTCACAGTGAGCACAACCTCGCCATCAATTCCACTCGCCCCGGTAAAAAAGCTTTCATACAGTGTCAACTCTGCCGTAAATTGTGCCTTTCTCCCCCTCTTATTTCTGCCATCGTTGATGGGGCCAACAATTGACCTCAGGATGATCGACGCAAATCTTCGCAAGGAACCCCCCATTACACAGAGTTCTTAGTATCGTCCTCAAAATACTGTGCAAAAATCACCGCAGAACTTGGGAGAACCAGCTATGAGTGAGATCAAGGGAGAAGTGAGCGGAAAAATTCTGAAAAACTCATCTTAAATCCATGATCACTGCTGGCAAGAAAACTCGCTATCATCTTCCATCTCCTGGGATCCAGGGTGCATTCAGCATCCACGGAATCATTAAAATCTCAATCTATGGAAGGCAATGCGGAAACTCGGTAGGAAAGTTAGTACAATGTAAACAATAGGTTAGGTGTTGGTGGTTCGCGATCCTCAAGAATTCAGTGGGTTGCCATAGCGAAGGCAACCAATTAAAGAGTGAAATAATCCAACTGAAAAGTAGCCAAAGTTTCTTCTAAAGCTTTTGTCAATCCAAGTTATTAATGTTCACCGAATAAAGACAGTTTTGAATAGAAAATTTGATTTTACAGCTCTACACATCATCTTACCTCGTGTCTTTTAACACTAATTCTGCCCAGTTAAAGCAGTGCCTATATTTGTGTCACTGAAAATTTCAGTGACACAAGCATGATGTTCTGCAGAAAGAGCGAGAGAGAGAACAATGTTATGTTATATTATAGCATTGCGTTGTCAAAGCAAGTCAAGTTTTTGAAGACAACAAAGGAGTGGATCAGCTTACATGGCTGAGCTGCTGGAATTAACTACAGGAAAGCTTCCACGCCAGCTCCAAAGGCTTTCGCATATTATGTGACATGTGCGGGGTACCTAACAACTGACTGCTGAATTGTAGCCACATCAGCTGCGAGGTTCAGAAGCAATAATGGCTAATTATAGTTGGGAAATGCGACGCAATTCAATCAATTTACCCTCTCATTCATCACTTCTGGATTGCGCATTTGTTTACCCACGGATATCACACAGTGACTATTTGCATTTGCTGTGTGGGCGGAAAGTCTTATAGCCCCGAAACACCTTTTCCATAGGACCTTTCACGGAAAAGCCTTTGCGACTGCTAACATGTTATGTTGAAACACCGTTTTACCAAATGAACTGGTTGCCATGACACCTTTCACCGTGTCCACACAATCATACTTTCGTTTCTTCATTCCATATCGTCCATAATGTTACTGCGGCTTCCGCTAGTTTTGAGAAAATTCGACAAGATTTACCGACTTACATTACTTATGGTGACATAGATGATGATGTGGCGATGGTAAATACGATGCGAACTTTCTTTGGTATATTCATTGATGAGCATATT
>JAQFYD010001150.1:0-13363 GCA_034694225.1 Bourletiella hortensis
TTAGACCCGCACGACGACATTGTCGGGTAAGATACGGCTCACAACGTCTGGACCCGCGTTTAACCGCAGATAACGTGAAAATGGGCCAAAATTGAACATTTCTGGACAAATTGTATTAAAATCTGCTGCTTACAGTAGTATTTAGTTAACACTTCTCCACTGCAGGTCATTAGTGAACGAAACCCGTTGTTGTAAATTATGACCACCATTAATATCACCCTGACATGCCTGTAATGAAATACACGCAGCGTACATACGGTGGTTATCCGCGGATCGGGCCGGATAATTGTGTGTCGGATACGGTTAGGGAAGTTTGTGTCCGTGATACTGATGGGTCGGGTCACCGTAAAGGGGGATTTTTAACAGACATCGTACGGGTCGGGTTGGTTTTTCTTTTTTTCCAACACTTTGGAGAGCTACGCAGTAGGAATGTCAACTATTCACTTTCACCGGCAATAACTGGCGGAGGATCCCCTCTGTGACCGTGCTCCGGAGATCGAAAGTGAGATCAAATTTACGTGTGAGGCCAAGTGCTGAACTGGCTCGGACGGAATTACGGTTGCCATAGACAAAGCAGGATTCAAAATGGAGACACCAATCAAATCTCGTAATAATTATATTAATTTCCAGTTTCACGGGAACAGAAATCGGCACAATACTTTATTAAACGAAAGTCCTCGTCCTTCCTGTTTAGAAAGTTATCTCTGAACGCATTATTGGATTTTCCAGCGGATTTATCGTGCTACTCGTATTTCCAGCTATGAACATGCAAGCGGCATGTCCATTTGTAGAATACGCCCCAGGCATCCGGTTTCGTAACTTTCAGTATTTTGCGCCTGAATATAAAATTTTAAGTGGCAAACGATTTTTCTTATTGACCTTTCTATTAAATTTAATATTTCGAACAGCCTAAGTACGCAATTATTGAGACTTCGAGTTGGACACACGAATTTGTTTCTGCCGAGGATAAAAGGGAGCGATATCGCCGGAGACGGGCAGCCGGAAAGGCAAAGATGAAGGGGCTACGTCAATATTGGCGCAACCAGAAAAGGAGATCGCAGAAGAACTTTTCAATGGGAGGTAATGGATTTGTGTATAAAACTACGTTGTAAACAGTCCTACAAAAAGTCTTGCTTACTTGTGCACAACACGTTAAAATAAATAATTTCGTTATTTACTTAAATCACACAAAATTCACAACCGTTTATAACATGCATGCATCCATAAGATACTCGGCCTTAGCTTAAGACCATAAGTGGTACTTGAATAATATTGGCGCAAGTAAACGGCATACGAGTGCAACCATAGCCACAGTGAAATTATATGGGTTCATAGCTGAAAATTTAGTTTGCGAGTCCACTGGGAAAATCCAACACCCTCAAGCAGGCTCCCCCTGCAGACCAACGATTCCTACCACGGGCCAAGACGTAGCTCAGAATCCCGATGGGAACATTTTCATGGAAATGGCGGGTGGCAACGTAGCCATGATGAATGCTTATTGTCATGCAAACCAACTTGATGCAGTATAGCGTCCAGGCATTCACATTGTTCGACAGGAATATCCACAATTGCAGTGCCTTTAACCGTTCAAATGTTCTTTCCACGCCACTCACGTTCTGCCTAACTACCTTTAGACCCGCTTTGATACTTGCAAACTCTGTCCGTGTTGCGCTACTGCTAAATGTGAATATGATCACGAGGAAAATAAGGTTCCAGAAATTCAGGTAGAAGATTTCTATAGTTGCAGCAGCAACAGAATAGGCAAGAGCCTCCCTCCAAGCATCTGACAGGAATGGTGGACTTGAGTGCAGCATTCCAACTCTAGAATCACCAATGGAATTAGCACTGTTCCAATTATTTGAGTCACCATTACAGTATAGAGTAGCAGAAACTCTTGCATGGAGAGGTGTCGCCACTCACGGCGTCTGTCATCTGCGCCGTCCAGCTGGCCTAATATTACAAATTTTTAAGCATTAATTATTGCTTCGAAGTGTTTAAAATCACAGCAACGATCACAAACCTTGAGCGTATTAGAAATGATTAAACACATAGCAGACACTGTCTCGTGAACAAACGGAAATGAGCAGGGTCCTACACATGTACATAACCGGAAGGTAGATCAAGTTAATCTGTCATGACATTATGTAAGTTGAGACGGGAGGAAGTCTAAGGCTGAAGCAATTGCCGAGTGCCCTACGTGAATCGTGACCTTAATTAGCATGACCAAATATCGAATGGATTGCCGAGAAGCTTTCCTTTGATACGAGAGAGGCATCTTTATGTAATTTAGCCGTTTCTGTAGTTTTGGACCCTTTACTGAGCGCTGGGACGCAAGAATGTCGTGGCTTGTTCCGTCCAAGTGTCAATAAATGAGTAGTGCGTACTCGCGGACTCAAACTAACAGCCGTCAACACGGATGATACTATGCACTTTAAAATGACTGACATCAAACGGGGCCCTGTCGCTTTGGGTCACTTTTAGAAAAAGCCGAAATTCTGGACGCACCGGAAGAAATTGAGCCAAAATTCAACAGAGAACTAGAGTCGCGCTGGAGATGGTTGGTAGAGCGTTTGCCAAAAACTAAAGAAAACACCTTTTTGAATTCAAAATCAATAGTGGAAATTTCAGATTTTGGAATCATTATGAACCAACAGTTGAACGAGAAGGGTTTTGGTTGACTTATCAATTCCAGTTCAAGCCACTTAATTCAAAATGGAATGCTAGCCGAGATTTGCACTAAAGTGATCAAAGCTTCCGAGTTCCGGAATTTTAAATAAGCACTGACGCCACGAGCGGACATGGATACTGAAGCTGAATTTGTTCCCATTCTTGATCTTTCGCCAAGTTCCGAGTAAATGTCTGAAGCAAAAGGTGATACACTGATTGATACACGTAGTCTAATAGCACTTTTATGCTGTAGGAAATTTGCCATTAAAGCTCGGGTCACGAGCAAAAGCGAAATTAAAACTTTCACCTCCGCAAAGGGCGTCCAAGGGAAAGTATTCAATGTGGACTTGCTAGATTCAAGCGGTGCCATAAGGGCAACAGCTTTCGGAGAGAATGTTGACAAGCACTACACGGACCTAGAGGTTTGCGAATCATAAACACGTCAATTTAAATGCATCAATGTTCTGAACTGCGTTTCTTGTCATAGGTCGGCCAGGTCCATGAAATCCGAAACTTTTCGGTGAAAATGGCGAAAGCAGGATACAGCAGTATCAAACATGAGTACGAACTTCAGCTGACTGCTCACACACAGATACGGTCCTGCTTGAACGACGATAAAAGCATTCCGCATTACGTGTTCGATTTTACCACCTTTGACAAGCTTTCGGATGCAATAACGGGCACCACAGTTGGTAAGGCTACAAATTAAGCTGGTTTTATTGCCGTTAGACATTGTTATTGCTGTTATAGACGTTATTGGCTTGTGCCTTACTGTGGGGCAGCTGGAGTCTGTTAGTACGCGACGTGGGGAAACAAAAAAGCGGGAAATAGCGCTTGTGGATCAGTCATCGAAAGAGGTAATGGCATGAAGTGTATTGCCTGAGCGTAAAAGGAATAAAGCAGAATGAAACACTGATCGTTAGGTGATGGTGACATTATGGGGAAGTACAGCAGAAATGTTTCAAAATACGTTCAAGCATCACATAGTGGCACTCAAGAATGTTCGAACTTCTGATTTTAGCGGACTGTCTTTAACTTCCAGCAGTGACTGTACAGTGAAGGTGAAGCAAGTCATCAAAATATTGCAAAGGTCATGGTCATTAAAATAATTCACATTCCATAGATTGATCCGAAAATAACTGAGTCTAAAGAGCTCCAAAACTGGTACGATACGTTCGGGAAAAGCACTATATTTGAAAATTTAAGTACACAACAGCGAACTTCGTCAGATGCTGCAAGCAAGGCGTTTGCAATCATTCGAGAAATTGAAAACAAGCAAATGGAGATAGTGAAAATCCAAGGTTATATTAACATGAAGCTGAATGCGCTGAAAGCATTGTGGAAGGGTGAGGAAAACGTTGTATGGCTTGCTTTTTACCTGACTTGTTTCAAATTAATTCGTTGTGCACAGAAACGTTTACAAGTGACAGTACAGAGAGCGTTCATGGAGTCGGGGAAGGGTGCGAAGATAGTAGTGCGTCCAAACGGGCAAAAGTGTAACTTATTGAAACAAATAAGCCTGAAGTTCAAAAAATTATGCTTCACAGTGGGAAATGAATGTCAATTTATGTGATCTGAATATGAACGCGTGCTAGTGTAATTGAAATGCAAAGGAACAAAAATAAATATGGCGTCTTGACCTTGAACAGCTTTGCATTATTGCACGATGGCCCGTTTAATAAAGGAGAATTGTGGATTGGTTGTCGACAGGAGAGGTTGGAGCATTTTCAATACAATTGCAAATGAAAGGCACTGAATTGTAATCTGATGCATCAGGGTCAAAGGGGCAAAATTGCTTAAGCACGGTCAACCAGGAGGGGAATCACTTCAAGGGCACACTTTACGATCACTTCATTGTATTCTACATGTTTGATTGCAGTCTACCATCCGTAGTCGTCTTTTTCACGTATTGGTGGATCAACAATCATAATGATGTCAATATTGTTTGCCAGTTTTTCCATGCATGCCACCGATAACATCCACTATACGGCAAATAATAAAAGTTAGAAGCGTTTGTAACATAATGTACACTTGTTTCGTCTACCTGCGTTGTTTGCGGCGCATGGCAAATAAGGCGCTTAAATTTTGGCATCCTTAAGAATGTACTTAAAGCAGTAGCATCGCTTATGTGAACGTAATGGTCATACGTAGTCAAACTTAATTCTTCCAGATCTGGCGGAAAAAACGTGTGTTTTCTTCAAATTCATATTTGCTCAAATAATATTTATAATTACTTTGTAGTCGAGTAATGGATGTTTCCGAGTTCACGTCTTTTTTACCACAGCTCTCCATCACTGTGAACTGTTGGCCAGAACCTGCACTATGTCCTAGTAAAATGCCATCAAGTGCATTCGTGTCCTCCCCGAAATGAAGAGTGAGCTTTTGTAATCGCGGCAAGGATCCGATGAGAATGGCAACACTCATGGCATTACTGCAGATCATCTCAAACTGCGTGACGTGTGGGAACATAAGCAGCATCATGCGCATGATTTTAGGTTCACAGCCTTCGCTGCCGTGTGGCAGCTCAAGCACTCGCACTGTGCTGGAAGGAAATTTCGGATTCGGAAGGAAAGTACAGTGCTGATAAGCAGCTTCTAAATAATGGAACCCGGAAAAGCGAAGTTCCAACAGGTTGGGTAGCTCGAACGTAAACCTGTTGCTCATCAGATGCCAGCTATCAAAACAATTTATGTCCTCAGTTGAAACAAAGCTTAACTTCAGTAAGGCCGTCATCTCTGGAAATCTGATGTCGAATATTTCGGCTTTCGTATCATTGTCATTGAACGGCTTAATCTAGTTAATTTACAAATGCGGCTTTATATATTGAAATGAAAATAATTTTGAACTACAAAGTTTTACCTGCAGCTGCAGAACTTGTAAAGTTGTAGCAATATTTCTCAGAAATGAGATAAGAGAGCTTGGGTCTGCGCTATTGCTATCAACGGAGGGACTCAAATTCCCAACTTCAAGTACTCGTAGGGGCGGGCACCAGCCTTTTAATGCATGCAAGTGACAATTTTCAACATAATCAAGATGCAGTTGTAGCTTTGATAGCTTCGCAAAGTTTCTGGAGCACAAGGCCTGAAGTGCCAAAGCAGCAAGCTCTCGTTGTTGGTGGCGTGGAATCGCGCCTTGCAGGACCAATGAGATTGTATCAAGAGATGGATTGTGTTCACAAACTTCGGCCATATTGACTTGTACGGGTCTAAAGTTCCTGTCGAACATGATCATAAATTTGACACTCAATAGCTCCAAGAAATTCAGTGCTGCTCGACGAATAACGTGCCCATTTCGGTCGTATGACTTCTCAAAGTAGCAACAGTGGTGAATAGTTAAATGACACGGAGTCTGTTGTTTGATGAACAGCAAGATCTTGTAAACGGCGGTGGAACACTTCGAACAATTGGTGCGAAAGTTTAAGTCATAGGAGTTAAACGGCAGGGGTAAGGACAAAGGACGCCATTCAGTAAACATTCGGAAGTTCTGTATTTGACACTCGTTGTGCAACAATACCGGGCCTGATTTCATGCGAAGGACATTTGTTGATACGCGCCACCATAGTTGGGACACGAGTCTGCACTTAACGAGGTCGCTGTGTCTAAGTTTGCGGAACACATAGTAAAGCTCCTATAAATGCCGTACAAATAGCGAAATTAGGACTTTCTCACATATTCAGTAATATATCGCGCACGCAACTTACGTCCTCCCGTATGATTATATGCCCGTCTGAATTGTCCATTATAGTAGGCAGTGGCTAGTTGTTTTGAACAAGTTTATTTGCTATGCCCTGTCGAGTGTAAGGAATACAAGTCCGTTCTGATTTTGGGCAAGGCACGTGCAGCGATAGCAGTTCAAACTATCAACGACACAAATCACCAAACTAACCAAGAAAGCTTTGATATTTGGAGAAGAATTTGTAGGACAAACTTACTAACTATGAAAAACAACCGACTTGCAACCAAGAGCAACTCAAAGGTTCAAAGTTCTGAATTGGTCGGAAATTGGACGTGTGGCGGCGTATGGCTTATTTCAACCCTTGGTTTTCCCTTGCGTCCGAAAGCTCTTATTTGGTCGGTCATGTCGCTTCATCTTGTTGTTCAATCCATGAATTTGGTTCGAATACAAGTTGCTAGTCTTTCACTTTGCCATAGTGGTGGTTGCCATATTGTAAAATTTGGGACTGTATGCAAACTTCAAACAAATTCGCCATTTTTGCTTCACGAAAGTTCATGAGTTTCGGCTGCGCTTTTGACGGAGCGTTAATTCATTGTTATGTCCTTGGAATGCCTAATGCTGCCCTTCCCTGCGTGGACAATTAAATCCGTTTGACGACCAAAAGGACGTCTCCGGCTCCTCCTTGCCAGTCATGGTTCATGGATAGTTGATTGAAGCGTCCGGAATTCATTGGTACATGTCTGATTCACGTTTTGGCAGAAACTATTTCATGCTGAAAAAAACATAATTTGTTGCATAATTTCTAGCCGCGCATGTGGAACACCGTTTAATGCATATCGATAAGGCGATGGAATCACTTTTATCATCAATTTTAGGCCAAGCAATCGTAAGTTTGTTCAATAAGTTTTGAAGCATGAATTGTTCGAAACGTAATGAAAAGTTTATACTTACTAGGTTTACAACACATAAGATGGCCTGTTAGTTAGCCAGTGGTGGATTGCGTTCACATTGAGTATAGGCCAATCAGGGTTTTTCGCATTTTTTTCACGTAAGTACGTGTAACGTAGCGTAAATGCTCTTTTAGTGGCCCTGGCTCTAAAATCACCAAATTATCACGAACTCCGGCCCGGTCACGATTTGAAACCCGGCTTAAAACATTGAAGTGCACTTCTACTTGAAAAAATATTCCGTTTAAAGCCCATTGCAAAGGGCCCGAATCCAATTATTTTTGACAATGTAACTCCAATAGTGGTGCTAGCAGCTATTGAAGAACAGGCACTTGTTACTTGAGCAATGATCTATACCCTGACTGTATAGACCGGCGAGTATGATAGACCAGGCAATTAACAGAGCATTTATCGATCGATAAGGCACATCTTAGTTTATGCTCTATCGAGCGCAACCGGCGTGCACTGCAACCGGTATGACACAAGTGTGGGCGCCGGATGTGCTAGGATAAAGACATCCGGTAGAAGACATCCCACCCTTACCGTTAGAATGTAGGCACCCTGAATACATAATTACACTTTGGGCATGCTTGGTACTCCAGTCTTTTGAGGGAAACGGTTTAGATGGTACGGCGCCTTCGTTTCCCACTACGTTGTAATTGTATATTTTCATTGCGCCTTTAAATAAAGGTCGCTTGTTGCGAATCACGTCTGGTAGCAAGTGCAAATTTTCTGACTTGGGCCGAATAACATGGAAACGAATTCCACAGGAGTAAATTATTCAGCGGTTTCAAACTCGAAATGTCATCCAAATGCATTCAAAGTCATCGCACTCGGGATGATTTTCCTCAACTTCGGTTTCGCACAGGATGTTGTTTTGAGACCTAATCTTTTGGAAGCTTTCCTTTTATGATTCGGAATTTAGAGTTAATTGGTCCCCAGACCTAAGAAAGTAAACCTGCGCAGACATAGTTCGGGCACAAAGTGCAACAGGTTTTCGATTGTTCGCCAAAGAATTACTGATTCAATGTGAATGCCAGTGAATTTTGGGGGGGGTGTATCTACAGGTGAACTAACAAATCCAGTGCGGATCATTCCCCGGATCGTCTGGGGCCTTTTTTAGCCGTCAGAGCCCCAGTCTGATACCACTGGATTTTGTGTTTAACTTCATTACACCGGTACACCTGAATACAGCCATTTGCAGACACTTGGCAGCAGAGACAATTCTCTACCTTCAAAACATGTAACCTTTTGCTAGTCTACTCAGCCCGCACCTCCAAAATGGCGAAAGCGCGCATTATTGGTCACATAGGCTTTTCAGTTCATTCGTAGGCTCATATTTTTTTACTGCGACCGATTTTCTCGCACACTTCGCGTGGTATATTTGGGTTCATTTGTTTGCTTCTTTACGCACCATTTTGCTCTCTGCTCACTCTCATGTGATAAAAGAATGAGTGGTATACAGCCAGATCTATTATCTTCATATTAAATTATAACTGGATGATGATCTGGTTAACGTAGCTGCGTGGGACGATTAATTGAAATTAAAGCCAGTAAGAAGCAATAGCGTAAGAAAACAATTTCTCAGTTCTCTGGAAAATAGTGTCGGACAGAAAGCATGCCTTTTGTATTTCCCCTTGAACCAAAGTATGTTGTCGTTCTTGATTCCGTGACGTACATGCCAAGGGTATGCCCATGGGGTGACTGGCATGAACGTCAGTTGCTCAGTGTCATTGTGAAACAGTTTAATTCACTACTTGTGCTTCATTTCCACTCTAATCAAAGGCAGGACTCGTGTTTTGAACGATTGACATAAGGGTTCTTTCGTGCAGTATGGTCACACGGATGATTTTACAACACTTTTCATAACACAACATATCCCGCTTGAATTTTAAGTTAAGACGTAGAGCTGGCTAGGACGTTGTTTTGTACAAGCTGCTCACGACACCTCATGGCGGGCTTATAGTGGCCTAAATGTACCAAAATCAAGGGATTTCAGCCCCCAGCAAGCCCTACACATATTCTGGCACCTCTGTCATTAACTCGGAACATTTAAATACACTCACATCTCTCGTTAAGACAATAAAGAGGGGTGATATGATCACATTCGTTTGCTTCACAAACCCGGAGCACCACCCCCATGTGCGTTCGTTGGTTTGTACAAAGCCTGGCTGGCATTGACAGTCATTATAGTACCCTCGATCAATGCAGTCAGCATTTTGAACACATTTTTGCTCCACACGTAATACACCTTTAGTCTCGGGGTCGGGCTCCATGGCGTCTACTACTGTTTGGTTCAACATTGTGCACATGTAGGAGACGAGAGAAACACATCATTTGAGTCTCTTGCCGTGCACTTGATGTAAAGCCAGTTGGAATTGACGAAAGATGATTGGATGTCACTGCATAAATAGTTAGCGCCACAAGGTTGACCGTAGCCGTTTTAGCAGGTGCCGTTCAACGTCTCGGCGTAGTCTGCAACATCCACTTTATCTATATTAACTATGTTAAAAAACGTGGGATTTCTCCGTGAAATGCACGTAAAACCTTTCTTGCGTTATGCAGACACCATCACGGCATTCGGCATTCGGCATATTCAGCACATTCATTTGCACATGACGTGAACGCACATTGCATTAATTTCCGACCAGCCCCTCACTAACTTTTGTTTCCTCGTCGTGAATCTCGCTCATCACACTGGCTAATCCCTTCTTGTCAATTAGGGGCCTGAAAAAACTGAGGTCACACTTTCGTTCATGATATCAGACTTCCCCGAAACTTCCGAAAATTCCGGCGAAATTTCTCTCTCTACAAATACAGAATCAACTATCGCAAATAGCATCTTCAATACAGTCCAAGGCCACTGCACACTTTTCCCCTGCTACGCAGTCATTTTGCACTTGTCATTGGGTGACCAAACGTATCCATATTCTTTGTATAGACCTGTGCTGGAACAAACTTGGAAGTACTGAATGGCCAAAAAGGATGTGGCAAATGATAATAGGGACTTCATCTAAATTTTGGTAAAATTTTAACCCAACTTAGGGAACAATTCACAACCAACACACCTCCATTGCATTGTTAGAAGAATAATGTATTTTTGAAAAGTGCAGAAATTGCCTCTTCTACTGACATCTACATGCGAACCAAGCGTTGGATTATAATTCCATGCAAGATTGACGTCACATGTGCACCGTTCTTCGCCGAAATGTGCCACAGTGAAGGGAGTTAGTTGCTGCATGGTGTAGGTTTGTAGTAAGTTAACGAAGTCCTTTGCGATAGCCTTTCTTTTTCAATGGCTACAAAATCATAAACAGAGGCGGATTGTACAATAGTTAGCCAGAAACAGAAGTCTTGGTGTAGAAACAATGATAGTGGCCTATGAACACAAACCTTTTTAAATTAGCAAAATTAAGTTCAACGAACGATAACTTTGAATTAACAGCAGCCGCATGCTTGGCTGCCATTATCACCGTTGTGTTCATGCCAAACATCAACCTCACGTATGCTCGTCTTAGAATGTTACGCAGTTTTGAAATGTCTTTGGAACAGTGGCACAAACTACAGCACTTCACAGTACTGCCTTTTAAGCGTACGCTAGCACCCCCGTGTATCCATGACAATGTCTAATTAAGCAATTTTCTTCTGAAACTCTTCAGGTTTTATAGTTTTAGCTGGCCCGCTATTTCGTAATTACTTCACTTAACTCAGAATCGTCGAAAATTCTCGTTTGCGTATGTTCCCGTGCGCCGGTAACTAATAAACACGTCCAGTTTGATAACTGCAGGACCGACCCAAAGAGCATTTCCGTTTTGCCTGCTTCACAGGAAGTACTGGTTCATCTGTACCGACGTTCATAGCCGCATACTAAGAAAAAGTTCCTACATTACAATGACAAGCTCTAGCAGTGATGATGAAGCAACGCGAAGTTGCGAACCTGTGCAGCAGAGATCCAAATTGGGTAATTTGTTGTTCCAAATATTCAGTTTTGTTTGTTTAACTGAAACGGTCGCACTTCATGAACAACCTGCATATATTTAGCTTCCAGGTCCAGCCGCCACTGTGTTACAGCATTTACGGAGCAGGGTTGCACTAATTCCGTAACGGCAGTTGAAGCAAACAAAGGCAGAGAAATGGAGGCAAAAGCTTCCACAGTTGCTCGCTTTTCTCGTCGTCTACGGGGCATGAGGTTGTCTAGCACGGCCAAGGCAGGAGACATCCCTCATAGCACCGTTCTCCATATTACAGAGCTTCAAAATACAAAGTACGAAACTGATCATCACAGGCTAGAACCAATAAGCCCGAAGCAGCAAGATGTGGGGGAAGCGCTTAGTTTAGCCGCTGCTTCTGCAGAACGAGATCGTAGGAGGGCATCTAGAGAAAACAGCGATAAAATAACACCAGCACGCACAGAGCCCAGACATACAGAGCGAGTTGCCGCTACAAGCAACTTCACACGTTCCGTCACCTCTGAGCGTGTCATTCGTTGGAGGCAAAACAGTGCAAATAGAAAGAAAGAGGTGGAAAAGTTAAAAGAACAGCGTGTTAAGAAAAGGCAGGAAGATCTAGACGTTACGAGGAGCTCCAGCAATAGTTCTGCAGGTGAGCATCGCATGAAAAAATGGCGACAAGATAGTAGCAACAGAGTGCAAGAAGTAGAACGTCAGAAGCAGACACGAAAAAAGCAAAGGCAAAATGAAGCAAAACAAGTATCTAGCTTGTCTGAACCATCCACCACAAGTGTTCGTGTAGCAAAATGGAGAAAGAACAGCGAAAATAGGCGTAAGGAAATAGAACGTGAAAAGAAACTTCGTGAAAAGAACAGAGAGTCTAACATTGATGCAAGTAAAATATCAACCATTACTTCTGCAGGGGAACACGACATGAAACGCAACAACAGAAACAGAGTTGACCAGGCCGAATATCAGGCGCAAACACTGCAAAAGCAGAGAACCTGTGAAGGCAAATCAGTAAGCAACTTGACTGAACGGTCCACCCCAACTGACCGTGTCACAAGATGGAGACGAAAAAGTGAAAACAGGAAGAAAGAAATAAATCGTGAAAAGCAGCGACGTCTAAATAAGAGGCAACAAGCCTTGGATGCAATGGGCCGCTCAAGTAGTAGTTCTACCGAAGAACATCGCATGAATAGGTGGAGGCAAAATAGCAGGAACAGAGCCAAAGAGGTTGAACGGCTTGCGATACAACGACAAGAAATTCTGCTAAAGGACCCAGAACTAACCAGTTGCAATGGTTATTATAACACAACTGTAGTTGATCGTAAAAGGGTTTGGAGAAACGTAACATCTAACAGACTTCGAGAGAACACTCTTCAATCCAACAGGCGCGTGACGCAAGCACTTGGAAACTACCAAGAAGCGCGGCTGCGTTTCCTTAGCACAATTAAGGAAGGACCCAGTTTTATTTGCACATGCTGCGGCTCCCTATGGTTCCGCAAATCAGTAGTTCAATTTCGTAATGACCTATTGCAAGCTCAGTACGGGAAGATCTTCTTGAAACAAATTGACAGACGACCAAACAAAACTACTTCTATTTGCAAAACTTGTCATGGAGATGTAAAACAAGGGATCGTTCCAAAATTAGCGCTTTCAAACGGGCTCGAATTTCCGGAGATTCCATTGTTTTTGAAGCAACTTACTGAGTTAGAACAGAGACTTTGCAGTTTACGACTGCCGTTCATGCAGATCCGCCCCCTTGGTGTAGATCGTCAATTGGGCCTTAAAGGAAATGTTGTTAACGTCATGAACAACATCAATGACTTCCCAGCCAAAATTCTTCCTCGTCCCTTTTCAGACATGGGTACGATTCAGGTCAGGCTCCAAAGAAGAGTGCTTTCAAACCATCCTTACATGGATGAAACAATTCGACCAGGGCTAGTTCAAAAAGCAGTGGAATACCTCTCTACAACTCCCCTTTATGAGAAAGAGGTCCTGGTCTGCCAACACCGATCTTCAGGTACCCTACCACTTTAAGCGTAAAAAATCTACGCCGAGGCGTCCATTTTGCGTAGACATGCCTCCGGCCGTACAAAATGTGGAGGCTCGCTCGATGGA